>MU161228.1:24880-39015 GCA_015888305.1 Antheraea pernyi | reverse complement strand
GGTCCATAGACCCCTCAAGTTATTTTTTTACGTTACCGCCAATATATGTAGGTTAGTTTTTATCTTAATTGAACCCCGTAGATGACGCTACGAACGGGTTCTAGGCTTATTTTAAAAGATTTCTCACATACCATCTGGGTACATGTTTGAGTGAGTCCCTTGATAGTTAGGATTTACAATTGGAAACGGTAGGTGTGGCTGCAATCGGGTTTTAGGTTTAAAAATACAATTGAAACCGGTGATAACCGTTTTGGTGCAGACGAAGTTGCATGGGTCAGCTAGATTTTATTATAAAGTCTATTAATCAATCAAACGTATGATGAACTGCAAAATATCAATATTACATGTACACAGGCCCCTATACCACGCGTCGATAGTCTGATGCAAGCCGTGTATACGTAATATGGTCAGTCATGCTTACTAGCATGTCATGACGTGAAATAAATTAATCTCCTGGCATAAATAACGCTTAACGTGCTTAATGAAGTTTTTACATCAAAAATTTATCGGTAGACTACTTCGGTAGGCATCCAGAAACTTTTTCTATTCATGTGTAATTTTAAAGACTCAATTTTCTAGATGGCAGGGAATGTGCTAGCCGGGATGCGATTTCAGATATCCATATGGTCCTATCAGAAACTAACAGTATTTGAAAATTAAAAATAATAAAGTTGTGACACGAACCTTTCTCGGTTCTCTATGACAGGGATTCCCAAACTGGGTTCCGTATAATAGTCATCATGGTTCCTCCAAAATTATTTGTTATTAACTATTAAATAACACCACGGTTACAAATATTATCTGTACCGGACTATAAAACAATTATTATTAAAAAATTAAAACTATTTCATTATTCTAATTAAAACTTTAAGTTAAGGATAATGTGTTTCAACTATGTTACACATTTCTTTAAAAAAAAAATGTTCTTATATAAATTTCAGTATTGAGTTGTACACATTTGATATGGGGTTCCATAAAATAAAAGGTATTTGGTTGGTGTTCCGATATGTCTAAAGTTTAGGAACCCCTGCTCTATGACAGGCGGTACATAATGTCAACAGAATTTGATTTAAAGAGTGGTAGAGCCACGCTGAAGCTATTATTGGTTTTAGCATGAATGGGTCGGCTCGTCCGGGGTAGTAGCACCCTCTCATAGAAAACCGACGTGAAGTAACAGTGCTTGCCATTGTTGCGTTTCGTTCGGTCAGTGAGAGCGCCGGAGTACCGCCTCCCTTCCCCTCTCCTCTCCCCCCTCACTCCCTTTCCCCCAAACACAGGCTGGCAACGCACTTTCGTCTCCTCCGGTGTTGTTAGTGTCCATGGACGGTGGTGATCACTTAATATCAGGTGACTCACAAGTTCGTTTGCCAGTTATGACATAAAAAATTAAAAATTTACGTCCGTCTCTCACACTGCGACAAATTAGAGTGCATATGGCGCAGCACAATTAAATTTGATGTAATCACTTGCGACACCTTTTATAATCCCGTTTGTATTCGTTCGTCGTTTGCAACAATTGGTTTAATTAATTACATCCAAATGTATAACGCGGATACGGAATAGCAAATGATTAAATATAATATCTATAAACTTTAAGTTTACAGTTTTTACCTTTATCATTTAAGATCGAAACTAGTTCAGCGTAATCAATCCACCAACTTACAAATGGAAGATCGATTGTCGACGTTCGACTAATGGGATTGGCCATTTTAGTAGCATAATCATAGAAAGCTTTTTTATTATTTTACTAATTGTCCTTTGCCTAGTTATCTCCAAGTTTCTAGAATGGTTAGCACCAATGAGCTCGCATCCAAACACATCTTATTAAACACTAGCTGTGCCCGCGACCCCGTCCGCGTAGTAGGTACCAAAAGTAAAAACTAATAAAATGTAAATTTGATGTAATCACTTGCGACACCTTTTATAATCCCGTTTGTATTCGTTCGTCGTTTGCAACAATTGGTTTAATTAATTACATCCAAATGTATAACGCGGATACGGAATAGCAAATGATTAAATATAATATATATAAACTTTAAGTTTACAGTTTTTACCTTTATCATTTAAGATCGAAACTAGTTCAGCGTAATCAATCCACCAACTTACAAATGGAAGATCGATTGTCGACGTTCGACTAATGGGATTGGCCATTTTAGTAGCATAATCATAGAAAGCTTTTTTATTATTTTACTAATTGTCCTTTGCCTAGTTATCTCCAAGTTTCTAGAATGGTTAGCACCAATGAGCTCGCATCCAAACACATCTTATTAAACACTAGCTGTGCCCGCGACCCCGTCCGCGTAGTAGGTACCAAAAGTAAAAACTAATAAAATGAATGTATTAAGTCCATTTACTTATCCACTTTTCTCTCGTACTTAAGTCGTGTCGTCATTAAAATTACAATAACTTTTGATAGAATGAATCGATTTCAATGAAACAAAGAGACTCGAGAATATGCTTTATAATATTCGTACGGTACTAACGCAGTACTTCGGCAGTGATGCGTGTTCAAAAAACAGACAGACAGACATTTCTAAAAATGATTGAAATGTATTTTATTATTTATTCCGAGACATCTGCAACAATATTTTTCAGAAAAAAACTAAAAAGTACAGACACGTTAGATTCACATTCTTCATCAAATAGTATAAAACAAACTCCCCTACCGCGTCTGTCTGTCTGTCTGTCACAGATAGAAAAAATTACAGCGGGTTACTTAGGCTACTTTAAATTAGACTAGCTATTAACCGTGGCTTTGTCCGCAATGATGTCTTCAAAACAGTTGGCCCGATTTTAACGAGACTTTTACTGGCAGATAGCTGATTTTATAAAAAGTAATTTAAGCAATATTAATTTATACTAGCTTTCAACCGTGGCTTCGGCCGCAACGTTATCTCCAAAACGGTTGGACTGATCTTCTCAAAACTTTCACAGGCTGACCCTATAAAAAGTAATACCAGTAATTTTAGTTTATACTAGCTATTAACCGTGGCTTTGTTCGTAGTGCTATCTCCATAACGGTTTGACCTATGTTCACGGAACTTTCACTGACAGAACGTGTCGGCGCAGAACTATGACCGTTCGGTGCAGAACTTTTCGCAGATAATCCTAAGTTACTGCTTTATTTTGGATTCCATTGACCCTGTGCTATGTTTTTTAATTTTAACCTATTTAAGTCTCTATTTAAGTCAGTAAGGTCTCAGGTAGTATAAGAACTTATAAGTTAACAGATATTTATTAGAAAAAAATATGCTCACTTCAAACTAATGTGGATTATAGAATACGCTAATTATCTTCTACTATACAAATAATAAGAATGTAAGTCTAACGTGCCTGTACTCTTTCCATTTTAGTGAAGAAAATTGTTGCAGGTATCTATAAGTATAAGTATAGAATAAGTAATAAAATACATTTCAATTATTTTTAGAAATGTCTGTCTATCTGTTTGCATGAACAGGAATCACTGCTAAAGTACTGGGTTCACAATAAAATCACACTAAGAAAAACATAAAGCATATCCTCGAGAATAACTTAGTCTTGGTATCATTAAAATTGGTCGACTCTTGGTCAGTTGCAGGAAACTTTCATTAAGTCTTAATGGTGCCATTATAATTTTAATCCTCCATTAAACACTTATGTGCATTGCAAGAATGTCCATTTGATAGGATTAGTTTAATGACCCATTAAATTTAATTATTAATCTGTCAAAGTTATCATTAGCTCGGTTTTTCGTTGCAAGAAACTTTAAAGGCACTCTATTTTGACACTTAATTAGTTAAATTTTAATGGCGGATAATTCGTTCATTAGTGGTCCAATACAGAACGATAAGGCATTTTTCGTTGTTTTTAGTGTTTATTTAACTTTTGTGACATGTGGGACAATTAATGGTGGTAGAGCCACGTTGAAAAACTATTATTGGTTTCAGTATGAATGGGTCGGCTCGCCCGGGGTAGTACCACCCTCTCATAGAAAACCGACGTGAAGTAACAGTGTTTGCATTGTTGCGTTTCGTTCGGTCAGTGAGAGCGCCGGAGACCCATCTCCCCTCCCCTCTCCTCTCTCCTGTCCCTTTCCCTCCCCTAACCCTTCCCTCCGAAAGATGGCAACGCACTTGCGACTCCTCTGGGGTTGTTAGTGTCCATGGATGGTGGTGATCACTTAACAGCAAGTGACCCACCTGTTCGTTTGCCACCTATGACATAAAAAAAAAAAAAAATGTCTTTCACATCATTTTATTGTAAGATGAAGAAGTTTTCTATCCTAACATACCACATAGAATTGATATATGGAACAAATATGATGATACAGAATTTGTATCTAAATTCAGGTTCCCTAAAGAAACTGTACAATAAATTCAGATTTTTTTTTTAATTCCATTTTAAAGAAAAATATGTACTTTTTTATTGAATTTATTGAAAAATTTCGTATGTCGGTATTTAAAGTATTCAAACGACGCGACACGATACTACGATACCATGCTGTGACGTGATGAACACTGAACTGACAACTCGAAACAAAATGCGTTTTATTTGAATAGAACAGCAACACACACTTGCAAAAAAGGACAGAACAAAACGCAATTCATTCGTTCATTTTAAAATCAGTCACTTTCTCATTAATGATTTCATTTGTTAATGAAAACTTAATGGGATTGGCGAAATCATTACGCAACAGTCATTAAATTAATGACAGCATTAATTTTAATGGAACATTAACAAATGGGCACCTAATGACAGTTTTCTTGCAACTGACTGTCTATCAAAAGTTATTGTAATATTAATGACGACGCGGCGTAAGTACGAGAGAAAAGTATATAAGTAAATGGACTTAATACATTCAAATGATTGACATAATCACTGTTTTTTATATAAGTGTCCATGCGGACGAGGTCCACAGCTAGTATATCATATAACTGTTATGCCATGTTACGCCCAAAACTAGATTCGTTCGTGGAACGTTAAATTAAAATTATATATTATGATCAATTTTTCTCAGAAGCAAATTCAATATAAAAGATTCACATATAAATTATATAAAAGTTATTGAAAATTCTTAGCATTGTAATATTAGTATGAAAGGAAAAGCAACTTCACGCGCGTTTTTTTAAATTGTATTAAAGACCATGTACAATTATAGAAATGCTCTTTATAAACAATTGTAAGTACGACACGCATGCCACCTACATTGACATGTAACGTATACATTAGATATATAAATACTAACAGTGTGTCAAATGAGGTTTATCATCAGCAACATATTTGGAACCTTAACCCACCATGTAACTACCTCAGTGCTCACTTACACTGTATAAGGAACTAATGAGACAATGACTTAAAGACGTTATTATGATGATATAATAAGCCCATATTGTCAATAAGTAATACGTTTATGGTGTTTTTATCTTATCTTTTTAGAAAGATCCCTTCTATCTTTAAAACTACTATTAATAATTATAATGTTGAATTGTATACAATGACCGTCGTGACCTGACGTCTTGAAATCTCGCATAAATATAAATCTATATTATCTTATAATGAAACCGAAATCTCAAGTAGATTCAGTTGATAATATACAATACTAATTAAGAACGAAAATAATAAAAAAAATCCTATTTATTATTTTTGTCGTATTGTGATTCGCTTCTGATCAACGTGTTTTCTACATCCTACGCGATCACATCTTTCAAACTTTATAGACATAAAGAGGGCATAATAACAAAGACTACCGAAAGCATTTGTCACCAGAAATCGGCCGTTGTTCCTCGACTACGTCCTACTTTCCATCAGATACTAGGTTTAATTAAAATCCAGAAACTCACAGACCTAGTACCTAATAAAAAAAACAAACAATCATCATATTATAACATTTATTCCACAGATTATCTTGTAGCAATGTTTTATTATGTATTACGCACGTGACTTTATAAATCTAAGGACTAGTTTATGTACAAAAGATTTAAAAAATCATATAAGCTTGAGTTTTATTAAACTATCACCCTAGGATATTTTAGATGACATAACGCTAAAAAATAGCACATTTCAGTACGAATGGGTCGGCTCGCTCGGGGTAGTACCACACTCTCACAGAAAACCGACGCGATGTGAAATAACAGTGCTTGCATTGTTGTATTTCGTTCGTTCAGTGAGAGCGCCGAAGGCCCACCTCCCCTCTCCCTCCCTCTCCTTCTCTTCCCCCTCTCCCTCCTCCAAACACAGGCTGGCAACGCACTTGCGAGTCCCCTGGTGTTGCTAGTTAGTGTCTATGGACAGCGGTGATCAATTAACATCAGGTGACCCACATTTTAGTTTGCCTCCTATAATATAAAAAAAATAGGTAATATTCAAAATAAAAAATATTATTTTATATATTTTAGGTTGTTATCTTAAATAGAATTATCATCGACATGCCATCATAAAACAATAAAATATTAATGCGAAAGTTACACAGAATTAAAATAATATAAAATTGAGTGATTAAAAAAAAAGGTTAGTCAAATGAATCATTGGATCAAATGGATGATATCATCATTAAATGGCATTGGAAAGTAATAATCATATATCTTTTTATATATCTTTATTACACTACTTGTACGTATAATTATCAATGCATATTATAAAACAAAGTCCTCTTTCACGTCGGTCTGTATGTTCGCGATAAACTCAAATACTACTGAACGGATTTTTATACAGTTTTCACCAGTAGATAAAGCGACTCATGAAGAAGGTTTAGGTATATCATTTGTCAAGGTTTTTTTTATTGTCAGGGCGGGATAACGGCCGCCGGGCCCGTTACTATCATTATAAAACAAAAATCCCTGCAAGTTACTTGAATGGCCAAATCATATATACATCAGCTCATACTATGTGAAATTTAATAAAGTTGTTATTTGAACTATAAATTAATTACTTATTTGTAGCTTTATAAGTATTTTAATTGCTTATTGCATTATAACCACAAATTTTAAATATGTCTATAAGGTATGAGGTATTTATTGTATGAGGTTTTAAACTTTATAAAGTTAAGACACTACCTATTTCCTTGAAAAAGGTGACATATTAGAATAGTTCTGTATTAACAAGTTTTAAATTTTCTTTCAAAATGTTAGTAAATATGCAAACATCTGCTTATTAAATTTTAACACAAGACATAAATAAAGCAAGTGATTAGTATAAATATACTACAGCTGTATTTAATTCATTTAAATATATTACCTATAACTCACCCAATTACTTCTAATAGATTTATATTAAAAAAAAACAAAACTCAGTCCTAAAATTTAATTTGTATTATAAATAAGAAACAATTACAAATAAAAAATATTAACTTTAAATAATTCTTAAGAAGAAACTCGAACGATATTATTTCAAATAGTATTAATATCTAAAATAAATTATGCCCGGGTTCATAGATATTATACCTTAATAATTAGTTCTGTATCAGTATTAACCAATGTTAATAATACTAGCTGTACTCATGCTGTGTGGTTTATTATGCACATTTACAACTGATGCCTAGTCTAAACTGACTGCGAGTCTTAAAAGAACATTAGTGAATATTGTATAACATTAAAATCTATCATGTCTTATCGTAATACAATTTTGAGAATAATTATTTTTGTTAACTTCTATTTCATATAAATTCAGTAATGATTTCTAAATTTAGCACAATTAAAAAAAGCAAGATGTACCCTACTTGTCCTATTGTTGACCTTGGGCCTCTTGCTGCCGTCACAGATATGCAACTGATTTATGTTTTCACTGAAAAAACCAAGAAACCAAACTTATAAATTATTTTGATATTTATACTAGCTGTTCCCGCTAATCCACAAAGGATTTTTTTTTATATTATAGGGGGCAAACGAACAGGCGTGTCACCTGATGGTAAGTGATGACCGCCGTCCATAGACACTAGCAACACCAGGGGAGTCGCAAGTGCGTTGCCGGCCTTTTAAAGAAGTGTAAGCTCGTTTTTTAAGGCTTGTATGTTGTGATGTTTTGGAAACACGTCCTCAAAATTCGATTCCAGAGTCGAAGTACGAGGCAGAAATAACTTTGAACAACTCACCGTGGAAGACCTCCACCCATCCAGGTGGTGTGGACGAAATTTCAGTTTGAGGCAGGTTGTACGAAAATGGTATGTAGTGGCAGGTATAACTCCAAACAAGTCCTCTGAACATTCTTCGTGGTAAATGCGATAAAGGATGCAAAGAGACACGATATCCCTACACAATGACAATGAGTCGAGCCGATCAGATATTACCTCTTCGCTGAAGATTCGAGCCGCTCTACATTGGATGCGGTCAAATGAAAGCAGCTGATATTGGAGCTCTCCAGCCCAAAATTGAGAACAGTAGTAAGTAGTAAACGATCTTCTGGTATGAAATACTGTCTTGTCCTATTAACGACACCTAGTTTTATGGAGGCCAGCATTGCTTTGCATTCCAAATGACCGCCAAACTATACGACACTCGATATGTCAACGCCGAGGATACCGATACTGGGATTGGCGACTAAGGGAACTCCCTGAAAGTTAGGCATTACGTCAAATTTAGTCTTTTTGCGGTAAAGGCGCAAACTTGTGTCTTTGTGGGGTTAAATTGGATCAAGTTCTGTCTACCCCAATGCGAGACGTGGTGGAGCGTGATCTCCATTTTAGATACAAGTTGATTCCCCAATATAATCGTCCGCATAGCAATGAAAGTTGCTTAGTTGCAACATATCATTGAGTTATAGAAGAAAGAGATTGGGGGATAGTACACAGCCTTGTGCGACGTCAGCATTCACAGGCATTAAATCAGAGCATGCACCGTCGACTAAGACTTTTGTGCTTCGGCCCCTGAGGAAGCTAGGTTCCCAATTGCATAAATTCCCGACAAGTGCGAAAAAAATCAGCTTCGAGAGAAGCGCTTTGTATCAAACCCGATCAAAAGCCTTCGCTATGTCTAAACTTACAGCTATGGCCTCTCCCTTGCTTTCGTATTGTGGGTGGATTGTGGGTGGTTCGGTAACAACAAAAGCTTCGTACCCTGATATCACGGTTCTGTTGTTCTGGAACCATTAAGCATGCGGTGGCACCATTTTGAACAACCGATTCGTACTCTCAGCTGCCCACTGCCCAATGTAAGTAAACAAAAATGTAGGTAGTAATAAACAATTTGTATATATTTAGAATGATCGTAGTATAAGTATTACATCAATATAACACGTTTTCAGTGATGACGTTGCATCAGCGTGATCCTTCGGTATGGGATCGAACAACGCAAACAGCTGTGGTACTGGTTCACCGCGCTTATAGTTTCGCTATAATATTTCCTGTACACATATATTATTACTAGGTGTTACCCGCGGCTCTGCACGCGCTTTTTAAAAAATGTATTAAAGAAATGGAAAATTGTGAGTGGGTGTGTACATTACAGAAAAGTTTTTTCAAAAACATTTGTAACTACGACACTCACGCCAACTGTAACATGTAACGTGTACATTAGATATATGAATACAAATAGTATATCGATTGGGATGGGATTTATCATCAGCAACATAACTGGAACTTCAACCTACTATATACCAAACTCAGTACTCACTAACACTAATAAGAAAGTAATGAAAATTATAAGCTATACATTATCGAACAATAAATCTTTTATTTTATAGATAGATATAATATGCCCGTATTGTCGATATACTTAAGTTACTCTTATACGTTGCTATAATAACTGAGTTATGTAGAAGCAAACGTGGTAAATAAAACAATATGACCGCCAAATTGACCAAAAAGATGATATAATTCATATTACATACAAATATATGACTTTCAATTATGTATATTTATTCTTGGAGTCAGTAAGGCACACGTCTCACGTCATCAATTTCACATAGACTAATACATAGGTAGCAGTCAATCACTACATAGTGCACCAATTCAAATAAAAAGAGAATCATTAAAATCGGTTCATAATTAACTAAAATATCGATTAACATGCATGAAAAAAATATATACAACCGAACATAGTAACCTCCTCCTTTTTCGAAGTCGGTTAAAAAAGTCCTCTGTCAGCTTATCTGTTCGCGATAAAGTCAAAAACTACCATTTTCATGCTGTTTTCACCAGTAGATAGAATGATAATTCATGGGGAAGGTTTAGGTATAATTTGTCAAAGTTTTCATTCTATTATCCGGGCGCGACAACGTCTTCCGAGCCCGCTAGTTATCTGCCCGTAAAAGCCCCGTGAAAGTCGGTCCAATCAATTAGGAGATAGTAGGATATTGCGGACAAAGTCTTGAGAAACAAAATAAAATAGTTACTTCTTATAAGGTGAGTTATCTTCCAGTGAAAGTCCCGTGAAAATCAGTTCAAGCATTACGGATATTCCACTGCGGCCGAAGGCGAATAAAAAACCTAAATTACTTTTTATAAGGTCTGCTATCTACCAGTAAATACCCCGTGAAAATAGGTCCAACCATTTTGGAAATAGCCATGCGGACGAAACCGCGGAAAAATAAAATAGAACATGTCAACCGCTATAATTTCGACTATCTGGCAGTAAAAAGTAAAATTCCCGTAAATATAGGTCCAGCCGTTTTGGAGATTACCCGCAACAAACAAACAAACAGAGAAATATACTAATATAAAAATATAGACAAAGTAAGGCTATATATCATCACGCTAAGATCAATAGAAGCAGAGCACCAATGAAGAATGTTTCAAAATCGGGCACTTTTTTTGCTTTTGAGCGATTACGTTATTATTATATACGTTGCCATGGTAACGTAGTAAGTAGTAGTAATAATATTCGTCCAATAAGACAGGCGAAGGAATTAATCCATACTGCCAATTCTGAAGTTATGTAGTAAGTATCAAAGCTAACATTTTCAAAGTTTTTTTTTCCTATTCAAATAGTTCATAGGCGAAGGAATTAATCCATACTGCCAATTCTGAAGTTATGTGGTAAGTATCAACGCTAACATTTTCATAAAACCGATAGACTTTCTCAAATCAGACTGGTAGTTCCTGAGATCATAGCGTTCAACCAAACAACCAAACAAACAAACAAACTCTTCAGCTTTATATATTAGTATAGATTAACTGAATATTTGACAACAGAATTTGTAGGTGTGTTCAATAATAATAGTAGATCATCAGTCCCTCCAATCTAGCCGTGAAGGTTTTATATCACCACCAAAAGATTTATATTACGAGCATTCCGTTCTTTTGAGGTTAAGAGTTTTTTAAAATACATATCACAGGAGGCTAACGAACAGGTGGGTCACCTGATGTTAAGTGATCACTGCCGTCCATAGACACTAGTAACATCAGTGAAGTCGCAAGTGCGTTGCCAGCCTGTGTTTGGGAGAGGGGGAGGTGGGTGAGACGAAACGGGAGGGGGTGGGTTGGGGAAGTTTGCCTCCGGTTGAATCCTTAATTATTTCCAGCAAACACGACTTTATA
The DNA here is from genome assembly GCA_015888305.1 of Antheraea pernyi. Lineage (NCBI taxonomy): Eukaryota > Metazoa > Arthropoda > Insecta > Lepidoptera > Saturniidae > Antheraea > Antheraea pernyi. The sequence continues at coordinate 27,569 of MU161228.1, read as the reverse complement.
ATTAAACCGTAATCCCAAGTGTATTCAGTTCATAATAGATTGATATCATTGGAAAGAGAGACAGTACGCCTCGCGCAGGAATCCTGAATTATTATCTGACTACGGATTAATATGAATTCTAAGCATGTAACTTAAAAAAGGTGGATTGATATCCGAAACATTTTTATAACAATAATCTTTATTAACTGAATAAAATATGTTACCATATTATAATACCTTTTTATACACTATACCTTTATACCTTTTTTATACATAGTATAAGAATAATATTCTTATATACTAGCTGACCCGTGCAACTTTGTCTGCATCAAATCTGTTATCACCGGTTTCAATTGCATTTTTAAACGCGAAAAATTGTAATAAACCTAAAACCCGATTGCAGTCACGCCTACCGTTTCCAATTGTAAATTCAAACTATCAATGGACTCACTCAAACATATACCCAGATGGTACGTGAGAATTCTTTTAAAATAAGCCTACAACGCGTTCGTAGCATCATTCGCCGGGTTCAATTTAAAAAAAAAACTAACATACATACATTGGCGGTAATGTAAAAAAAAGCTTGAGAGGTCTATGGACCACCAGGTGGAACGAAGTTCCTTTCCCTTTTTTGTAGACGATTACTATACATTCAGTATAGTTTACATTATAAAATATCAAGTTCGTAGAGCTAAATTGTAAAATTAAGCGATAAAATATATTCATAAAATAAATAATGATAAATTAAATACTCCCAAACTGAAAGACTCCCAAAAGACGAAGACAGCAATACAGCTTTTATACAGAGCTAGGCATCTCTCAATCCATGAGATACTTCGACTAGTCGACTCGCGAGCTGCTTAAAGATTTGTAAGATGCGCCTGCTAGGAACATATTAGCAATCGATTGAATCGCAACTCTGCTATGTAATAAGATCGTGGCTCTCTCTCTTGCATCGTTACGTGTCAAGTCATTGTGTGCTCCGTCTATTTTATCATTATCCCTACCGCGTCTGTCTGTCTGTCTGTTCGCGATAAACTCAAAAACTACTGAACGGATCTTTATACGGTTCACCAGTAGATAAAGTGATTCACGAGGAACGTATTGGTATATAATTTGTCCAGGGCTTTTTATAATCAGGGCGGGACAACGTCTGCCGGGCCCACCAGTAATAATATATTATAAATTAAACCTTTAAGTGCAGTCAAGTGTTTATCAGGTTATGGGCCCAGCCGTATCTGTATAGTAAAATAACAGCGAATACATTTTGTTAAAAAATTAAATTCAGTGAATTTAACCTACAAAAGTGTCACGTCGCACGCAAGTTTGCCTTTTAATTTAAGTACAGCTTTTCAAGACTCCGGACTGCTAAAAAGATTGGTTTATTAAAGGACATGATTAATACAACACTAGATTATAGTATGAGCATTGAAGATTATATAAATAAGACATGTCCTCAGCACATAAGTTGAGAAATATAAATTTTGCGGTTGATGATGAGTGGCTCGGGACACCAATGCTAGCTGGGCTGCCTAATTAATACAGTCCCATGATAATGGCTTTAGAGATCTCATGTGTAAAAATTAGTGCAGATTTAATTAAAATAAAATTACTTCAAGAAGTAAAGAAATCTGACACTACTGCATTTTACACAAAAAATAAAAATCCACACTACCAGAAAATCAATAATCAGCTCAAATATGCTCAATCAAAAAATAATAAAGGCCCTAGATGCTTTAATTGTATTAAGTATGGACATGTCAGTAAAGATTGTTGGCATAAGAAGACAAATAAGAATGAAAAAACAGGTTATGCCACAGCATTTTCAGCATCCATCCATAACAAATGATTTCTATTCTTGGCATGTTGACTCAGGGGCGTGGGCGTCTATGCACATGACAATGCACCGAGACTGGCTCAACGATGTCACTCCATCTGTACCGAACATAAGAATTGCTAACAACAAGATATTAACACCCATATTCTAAAACGTTTCCTCGAACGTTCCTCCACTCCACTCAACCTCAGTCAAGGAAATTGGTATTCTTAGTTGCAAAAAATCTCCTCTACTTGACGTTCCTCGAAATTTTTCCTCATTCAAGGTGAGGAAGCAACTGTCAAACTTAAGGTACGTCGGGACCTACCTTAAGGAATACTCGTGGAAGATTTACGCCATTTTTACTGTATTCATACGTCCACGATTGGAAATAAAAGTTGATTATTATATTATGATAATTTTTACGGGTGGATTTCTAATTATATTTGAATTATGTCTATGATAGTCCATGCGATTATCCTGAACGGAGGTTTTTATGAGATACACAAAGCCCTATTGAATTTAAGCCTACAAAGGATTCCAAAGAAGCTATCGTCTTCGGAAAGAAAATATCTTGAATATATTGTTGCCGCTTGTATCAACAGCAGAATTGAAAACAGTAAAAGAGGTCTACTCATTTCATCTTTAATTCAGTTGTCAATCTCGTCGAGATTTTATACAATCATATATTATCAAACAAGTGAAACCATGTTAAGGACATGATTAATACAACACTAGATTATAGTATAAACATTGAAGATTATATAAATAAGATCATGTCCTCAGCACATAAGTTAAGAAATATAAACTTTGAGGTTTATGATGAGTGGCTCGGGACACTGATGCTAGCTGGGCTGCCGAATGAATACAGTCCCATGATAATGGCTTTAGAGA
>MU161228.1:0-13586 GCA_015888305.1 Antheraea pernyi | reverse complement strand
AAAATTACCAAACTGTGCTTCTGGCGTGGTAACGTCTCAGTATAAAGTTAATGGTATCTGTATTTCATGTCTGGAGGGTAAACAGACAAGACAACCCTTTCCAACTGAAGGCTCCCGAGCAACTGAGTTGCTAGAGCGAATCCACTCCGATGTATGTGGACCGATGCAGACAGCTTCAATTGGAGGTGCCAGGTACTTTGTAAGTTTTATCGATGATTTTTCACGAAAAGTATTTGTTTATTTTATTAAAAATAAATCTGAAGTTCTGGAGAAATTTATTGAATTTAAAAATCGAGTAGAAAATGAAGTAAATAGAAAAATTAAGGTATTTAGATCTGATAATGGAAAAGAGTATATAAACAAAAACTTTGATACTTACCTTAAACAACATGGAATACTACATCAAACTTCTAACCCTTACACCCCAGAACAAAATGGTCTTAGTGAGAGGATGAATCGCACACTCATAGAACGTGCTAAGTGTATGATTCTAAATGCTGATTTACAGAATTATTTCTGGGCTGAAGCAATTGCAACAGAGGCTTACATAGTCAACCGTTCCCCCCACACATGCTCTCTCCGACATCACTCCAGAAGAAGTGTGGACCGGTAGTAAGCCAGATTTTAGAAACATGAGGGTATTTGGATGTAAAACAATGGTGCGGGTGCCGCCGACTCTACATGGGAGTCGTGCGGGCGATGGCCGCCTACGGGGCACCAGTCTGGGCTAATGCCCTCGGTGCCTCCAACGTGCGTGCGCTCCGCAATGCGCAGCGCACGGTGGCACTGAGGGCAATCCGGGCGTACCGGACGGTGTTCTCGGCGGCGGCCTTCACGCTCGCCGGCTCCCTGCCCTGGGAGCTGGAGGCAGGAGTTCTCGCGTAGCCCGGGGGGGTGAATGGAAGGAAGTGGAGCGCCTGGCCACGATAGCCACAACCCTCTACCCTCGTGGTCGGGGGCATAAGGAGGTTGGGCCTCAGGGTGGCCCTCGAGAAGACCGAGGCCCTACTCTTTCATGGGCCTCGGCGGGGGCCACCTCCTGGGGCTCACATTGTGGTGGAGGGAGCCCGGATCAGGGTGGGGACCCAGATGAAATATCTGGGCCTCACCCTGGACGGGCACTGGCAGTTCGTCATCCGCGTAACATATGAGGCGTGCCCCATATGGGAGCACGCCGCGGAGCACCCAGTCGTAGCCCATGTTCCACAGGAGCGGCCCTAAGGCCGACCCCTGTGGAACCCCCCGCCTTGTGGCCCGCCGGACCATTCGCCCGTCGCCGTCTACGTAAGCGACCGAAGGTACCAGACCTGACATAACATATATTGTCAACTCATTGAGTAGATTTAACAGTCAGCCAACTATCACTCATTGGAATGCTGTGAAGAGAGTATTTCGTTACTTACAAGCAACCAAAAATACACAGCTATTATTCAAAAAGAATAATAATAATATTCACTGGCTATTGTGATTTAGATTGGGCGAGTGACTAAGCGGATAGAAAATCCTGCACAGGATATATTTTTATTTTTCAGGGTAAAGCTATAAGTTGGGCATCAAAGAAGCAACAAACTATTGCCTTATCAAGCACAGAGGCCGAATATATGTCGCTTGCCTACTCCATTCAAGCAGTTCTGTGGCTTAAGCAGGTAGAAGAAAACTTCTGGCCTGAAAGTAAAGCTACTCCACTCTGTATGTACTGCGATAATACACGAAGCAAACATATAGATGTCCGGTACCATTTTCTGAGGGAGAAGATCGCTAGCAAACAGATATCGGTGCTGTGCAAGAAGACTGAAGATATGGTTGCTGATGCACTTACGAAAGGGTTACATCGGCCAAAGCATAAAGCCTTTTGTAATGCAATGGGTTTGCGCCCAGGAGAGGATGATGAAATTATAAGCGCAAACCAATTGTAATATGTGCCTGCTAGGAACATATTAGCAATCGACTGAATCGCGACTCTGCTATGTAACAAGATCGTGGCTCTCTCTCTTGCATCGTTACGTGTCAAGTCATTGTGTGCTCCGTCTATTTTATAATAATATATTATAACTTAAACCTTTAAGTGCAGTCAAGTGTCTCATTTTATCAAAGATCGTCAATCAATCGATCCTTACTGCTTAAAGGTGTCGAGTCCGAAAGGGGTAAATAAGTAGTGTAAACCATAAACACATAACAAACGCCACTTCAAGCCTTACGCTGAAGTAGCTGTTGCGCCAGCACTCCAAGTTACTGGAAGATAAGACGATACAAAAATATCAACATACATGGTTGTAATACTAATGACTGACCTATCTACCTATCGATATATTTCTTATATTTTATAGTATTTAGTCATCAAAATAACAATCCCAGCCGAAGTTAAATAACAACGTAGTTTAAAATATAGTTTAAGTAAATACGCCAAACCTAAAGGGGACTGGTTGTCAAGCGCAGTTGTCGGAACACACCAACAGGAGCGCGGCGACAGATTTCATTATATAATTAATTATGACGTAGATAATTACATAGCAAATTATTTATTTACAACACAAATATATTTAAAACACTACTCTTGTTGTCTGATACATTTTGATAGCAAAGTCTAAATAAAATTCCCATACCTATACCTATTCCTATTAATCATGTAATAGTGGTAATTCTTTATCACGAGTAATATTTATTACATATATGCAAAAACCTGTCAATCTTAAGTTTAGAACTCAAAATAAAAGATATGCTAATGCTTAAAATACACGACATCGGCATTTCTAGGATCTCGGTGTGGGGTTCCTACACAAAACTATGGAGAAAGTTAATATTTCATTAACTCCATTTAAGATTGAGAATTAGAAGCGATGTTGGCTCAGTTGATAACGTTTTCGGACATACCGGTGAAGAAAAACATCGTGATACAACAAAAACCTAGTGGTCAGGCGCATAAGGAGGTTGGGCCTCAGGGTGACCCTCGAGAATACCGAGGCCTTATTATTTCACGACTCTACATGAGAATCGTGCGGGTGATGGCCGCCTACGGGGCTCTAGTGTGGGATGACGCCCTCTGTGCCGCCAACGTGGGCGCACTCAGTAGAGCGCAGCGCACGGTGGCACCGAGGGTGATCCGGGCGTACTGCAAGGTATCCTCGGTGGCTGCCTTCACGCTCGCAATTCCCTACCCTGGGAGCTGGAGGCAGGAGTTCCGTGTACGAAATCACGGCGGCGAGGAAACAAAGTGGGGAGCCTCCGGCTCCCAGGGAGATAGAAGAGAGGAGACGGCGTCTTAGAGAGGACGCCGGCGAGAGATGGAGACAGGACCGGGCGGACGCGCGGTATCGGTACCGGTATACCGTAGACGCCGTCCACCCGGTCCTGCGGGAATAGATTGGGGCTCCCTGACAATCCGATTGGTGCAGGTGCTTGCCGGACACGATTGTTTCGGGTGGTACCTGTACCGGATCGCTCTGAAAATGAAGTGTCTATATGTAATATCAAAATATTTTTTTTTTACTAATTGAGTGTCAAAGTATACACGCAACTGATAACAAAAATGCAATTTTTTATATTTTTGTCGGTCTGTCTGTCTGTCTATTTGTTCCGGGTAATCTCCGAAACGGCTAGACCGATTTTGACGGGAATTTCACTAGCAGTTAGCAAATATTACTAAACAAAAAAAGATACTTTAAATTAGACTAGCTGTTAACCGCGACTTTTCCCGCAATGCTATCTCCAAAAAGGATGAATCGATTTTCACGGGACTTTCACCGGCAGATAGCGGACATTATAACAAGTAATTTACTCTATTTTAATTTATACTAGCTGTTAACCGTGGCTTCGCCCGCAGTGCTATCTCCAAAACGGTTCTACTGATGTTTACATGACTTTCACGGGCATATAGCGGACATTATAAGTAATTTAGTTTATTTTAATTTACATTAACTGTTAACCGTGGCTTCGCCCGCAGTGCTAACTCCAAAACGGTTCTACTGATGTTTACAGGACTTTTAGCGGCATATAGCGGGCATAATAAAAAGTAATTTAATCTATTTTAATTTAGACTAACTGTTAACCGTGGCTTCGCCCGCAATGCTAACTCCAAAACGGTTCGACTAATGTTTACAGGACTTTCACCGGCATATAGCGAACATTATAAAAAATAATTTAGTCTATTTTAATTTAGACTAACTGTTAACCGTAGATTTGCCCGCAGTGCTATCTCCAAAACGGTTAGATCGATTTTTACGAGACTTTAACCGGCAAATAGTGGACTTTAAAAAAGTAATTTAGTCTATTTTAGTTTAGACTAGTTGGTACCCATGGCTACGCCCGCAGTGCTATCTCCAAAATGGTTCAACCGATTTTTACAAGACTTTTACCGGCATATAGCAGACATTATAAAAAGTAATTTAGTCTAGGTTAACTTAGACAAGCTGTTAACCGTGGCTTTGCCCGCAATGCTGTCTCCAAAACGATTGGACCCATTTTCACGGTACTTTTACTGACAGATAGCTAGTAAGAGGTATTTTAGGTTAATGTTCACTGTAAACATGTGCTTAAAACGTGCGTTGTACTGGACTCCAAGAGTAAATATAATTTAAATTAATGTAACCTATGTATCTGATTTAAATTATATTGTCTGATTGGTCATTTTGGCGGCCATTTTGTTTTATTTACCGCGCTTTCATCTACATAACTCAGTAACCATAGTAACATATAAGAATATAATATCGAGTTCAATGAGCACTATTTAAATTGTCGAATATTAAAAACTGCTTAGACAGATATAAAGTTTTATATCTTGATTTATATTTAAGCAAGATTTCAAAACGTCAACTCATTCATTGTTTACAATTCAACATTATAATTACTAATACTAATTTTGAAGATAGAAGGGGTCTTTTTAATAAGATATTAGACCATAAACCTATTACTTATTGACAATATGGGCTGTGTTTTGTGCGTAAAGGTGCTGGTTCAAAGGGGGGGTTTTTGCGAAATAAGGGATGCGGACTCACCGATGTTGATTCTGCTGGTTTCACTTCACTTCACTCGCGGCGATATATATTATGCACTATATATGAATCAGTGTCTATGCGCTTTTTATAAAATATTTTAGAATAGTAGTAATGGGTAACTACCAATTCTTGCGTATGAAGAGATCGTTTTTTTGTTGCGTCCGTGGTAAGGATCGTGGCGTAAGTGACAGATGATTGGTAGGAAAAAAGGAGGCGGAAGGGACGCTTGTACGTTCGGAAACATGACTATACAATAATGCGCGCCAACAGGCTGATAATATCACTATAATAACATATTTAAGTGATTGTTTCATTAGTTCTTTATACATTGTAAGTAAGGACTAAGGTAGTTATGTGGTGGGTTAAAGTTCCAAATATGTTGCTGATGATAAAACTCATTTGACACAATGTTAGTATTTATATATCTAATGTATACGTTACATGTTACTGTAAGTGGCGTGCGCGTCGTACTTACAATTGTTTTAAAGAGCATTTCTATAAATGTTCATAGTCTCACGAGTTTATATTTATTTAATAAAATTTAAAAAAACCCGTGCGAAGCTGCGGTTACAGCTAGTTTATAATAGGATTATCCATCAAATACATAATCTTTACTAATATATAAAGCTGAAGAATTTGATTGTTTGGTTGAACGCCCTAATCTCAGGAACTACCATTCCGATTAGGAAAACTGTTAGTTTTATATTTTTAGAGAGCTCATTTATCATCTATATCTATATCATCACGCTAAGACCAGTAGGAGCGGAGCACAAACGAAGAATGTTTCAAAATCGTTCTTCTTTTGTTTTGATAGTTTTCTTAGTGGACTAGCGTTACTATTATATACTTTGCCATTATAACATGGTAAGTTTCTATGACAAACAATTTCAAAGTTTATTTTGTGTTTTTATTGAAATAGTTTATTCTACGTTAGATTTGTTTCCAATTTTTTATTTGAAATCTATTACGTATTATAAAAATAAAGTAAATAAAGTGTAATATTAAAATAACAACTTATTGGGGAGTGGATACCCGGCATGGTATATGGCACTATAAATTATGAAACAAAATCCTCTGCCACGTCTGTCTGTTCTTACTATTTTCATGCGGTTTTCACCAGTAGATAAAATGATTCATGAAGAAGGTTTAATTATATAATTTTTCCAGGTTTTTTTTGTTATCAGGGCAGGAAACGTCTGCCGGTCCGCTAGTAGTACATAGAAATAAAAATGTTAAATAAGTTGTATTTTATTTATTTCTTTAAATAAAACTTTCAAAACCAGAATATTTAAGCGTTAGACTGAATCCAAGCAGTGAAACGAGAAACGCGAGCATTTACACCGGGGAAGAATGCTTGAGCGCAACCACGGCCCCAAGAGCAGACACCAACGACAACTCTGTTATGGTAGAGGGGACCGCCGGAATCACCTTGGCACTGGTCGCGACCGCCGACATCGAGCCAGCCAGATCACAGCATGTTGGCGGTGATGGTGTCATAGTCGAGGATAGGAAGGAGAAGGGTTTGTGCAAGCGAAATTTTAGTGGGAATAGGGAGAAAATTACGGAGTCTTCTTAGGCATCCGGCAGACGCGAAAATTTTCCGACTTAGTTCATGAAGCTGTGGACCCCAAGATAAATTTTTGTCAATATAAATTTCTAATACTAGCTGTACTCGTTCTGTGTGGATTATTATGCGCATTTACAACTAATGCGCTGATTAAACTGACTACTGCGAGTGTTAAAATACCATTAGTGAATATTGTTAAACGTTAAAATCTATCTTGTCTTATCGTAATTCAATACAATTTTGATAATTATTAATTTTGTTATCTTCTAATTCATATAAACTGAGGTTCAAATTTTCAATTTTCAAATTTTCAATTTTCAAATTTTCGCACTATTAAAAAATCAAGATGCTTGTACTTATCCTGTCGTTGATTCCGTGCCTCTTGCTGCCGTCGCAGGTATACAACCGATTTATGTTTTCACCGAAAACATCAAGAAATCAAACTCATAAATTATTTTGATTTATATGCCAGCTGTTCCCGCTAATCCGCAAAGGATTGTGGGCGGTTCGGTAACAACAAATGCTTCGTAACCCGAAATCAAGGTTTTGTTGTTCGGGAACCATTAAGCATGCGGTGGCACCATTTTGAGCCACCGATCCGTTCTGTCAGGTGCCATTGCCCAATGTAAGTAAACAAAAGTGTAGTAATAAAATTTTTGTATATAATTAAAATGGTTGTAGTATAAGTATTACTAGGCATCTCTCAATCCATGAGACACTTCGACTAGTCGACTCGCGAGCTACTTAAACATAGTCAAGCACTCGATCCTTACGGTTTAAAGGTGTCGACTTCAAAAGAGGTAAATAAGTAGTGTAGATCAAAAGCACATTACAAGCGCCGCTTCAGGCATTACGCTGAGGTATATGTTGCGCCAGCACTCCAAGTTACTGGAAGATAAGACGGTACAAAACTATCAACAAATACGGTTTCTCATATTAATGACTGACCTATACACCTATATTTCTTATATTTTATAGGTTTTAGTGATCATAATCCCATCTGAAGTTAAATAACAACGTAGTTTAAGATATAGTTTAAGTAAATACGCCAAACCTAGAGGGAACTGGTTCTCAAGTGCAGTTGTCGGAACACAACAACAGCTGCTCGGCGACAGGTTTAATTACATAATTAATTATGACGTAGATAATTATGTAGTAAAACATTTATTTATAACACAAATATATTTAAAACATTACTCGTGTCTGATACATTTTGATAGCAAAGACTAAATAATATTCCAATATCTATACCTATTCCTACAAATCATGTAATGGTGGTTATTCTTTATCACGAGTAATATTTATTACATATATGCAAAAACCTGTCAATCCTAAGTTTTGAACGCAGAATAAAAGATGTGCTAATGCTTGAAATACACGACGTCGGCTTTTCTAGGATCTCGGTGTAGGGTTCCTACACAAAACTATGGAGAAAGTTAATTATTAATGTTAAGTATTTCATTAACTCCATTTGAGATTGAGAATTAGAAACGATGTTGGCTCAGTTGATAAAGTGTTCGGACATACCATTCGGGGTGTAAGGGGTGTCGAATAACATCGAAGACTTGAGACATCCAAGCCAACCTCACCTGCACGTGGGTTATATATTTGGATATTTAAAAGAATAGATTGATTGACGGAAAGATAACGTATTTTCATACACGTTTTTATCCACTTTTTCAACATCTTAGGGGTTGAATTTCCTAAACGAAACGGAACATCCTTATTGCTTAACTACGGTATAAAAGGAACTCGCATCCAACTTTAACGACCCTATCTTCAATAGTTTTGAATGAGTATTGTTATGTCAAACAGCCAGTTATTCTTTTATATATACAAATTAGCTGACTCTATAAGCAAACATTGTCCAGTGTCTGTTTAAAAAAAAACATATTATTTGTAAAATTAAAGGAAAAGTATATCTCTAAGACAACGCCATCTAACGGATAGAACTATAGTTAAGAATCATCTAGATGACCGCATAAGCAAAGAAACAAAATTAAAGAAACGAAAGAGACGAATTACAAATAAGGAAATCCCACCGAAATTTTATTAAAGACACCAATTACACTATTTCCCTACGAATTCTGTTTCATAGTAAAACATCTAAAATATAGCATATAACATTATAACTAATATTTTGGGGTATAAGGGGTGTCGAATAACATCGAAGACTTGAAACATCCAAGCCGACCTCACCTGCACGTGATTCACCCTACTGAATAACGAACGAGGCAATGGCGAAAGCGGGGTGGTAGAGCTTTACAGCCTGACTGGGTCGCAACCACCATGTATATGGCGAAAAAGCCCGTCATAGTGATTAGCTTCTGCGGGTCGCGTTTCGGGATTAGGCAGTGCATATCCAGCTTTTCACAGGCCGGCATGACAGCGGTGACCAGCGATGGATAATGTGTCACTCGGAGGTCGCCATTGTTTTTGGATTGTACTAAGCTTACATCAGGCACAGTGCAGTCATTTTGCCGTACTACCATAAAAAAACAAAATAAAAAAATACCAGATTGATCGCCGTAGGTTGCGACTGAATCGGAACTTTCGGAGAAGAAAAACATCGTGACATAACAAAAGCCTCGTGGTCAGGCGCATAAGGAGTTTGGGTCTCAGGGTGGCCCTCAAAAAGACCGTGGCCTTATTATTCCATGACTCTACATGGGAGTTGTGCCGGTGATGGCTGCTTCCAGGGCTCCAGTGTGGGCCGACGCCCTCTGTGCCGCTAACGTGTGTGTTAGTGATCCGGAACAGTATGATCCGGGCTTACCGCACGATGTCCTCGGCGGCGACCTTCCCGCACGCCGGCTCCCCACCCTGGGAGTTGGAGGCAGAAGTTCTCGTCGCCGTGTATAAATTCATGGCTCCCAGGGAGATAGAGGAGAAGAGACGGCGTCTTAGAGAGGACCCGAGGTAGACCCTCTAAGCGGCCCCCTCCGTCAACGGAGGACCGGTGGGAGGAGGCAGCTGGTGTGTACCCAGCCTGCCTCTCTATAGGTAGGAGCCCGGCGGTCACCTTCCGCGGGGCAGACTGTTGGGGTGGCTCTACAAGGTTGATTAGCATTGTACGATCCCTTGCCGCCCCAACAATTACGGTCTGTCGGTACACCGTGGGGTTTTAGTCCGTGCGAGTCGAGCATAACCCTCCCCCCCGGGAGGGTGGCGTATCCATAAGGAATTTCCTTACGTTAATAAAAAAGGGCCTTTTCCAAATCCGCCTGGTTAGCTTCCATCCTCAAGTTGAAAATCTATCACACCTAAAGGTGTGTCCCAGCAGCTGCCGATCCTCTATAGTATTTAGCACGTTTAACATCTTAAAACCACATCGTATTTTAACATCTGACGAGACTGTAGTCAAACTCTCAACCTAAAAGATTTTTTTTTCAATTGTCGCGTTTTGAGATTAGCAATAAAATACCCAGCAGCGGAACGGCTTTGTAGGTATGATATCGGCATGATATCGATGAGCGATATCAAAACTATGAAATAAATGGATTACCTACCGATCTCTCAATTATCACTTTTATTTTTTAATTGTACTAATCATTTTTTTTTATCAAAGTAGGCCTAGCGACCTAAACGATTACGCATTATCTAGAACATTATCTAGGCATTATTTATAATAGTATTATCCATCAAATACATAATCTATATTAATATATAAAGCTGAAGAGTTTGTTTGTTTAGTTAAACACAATGATATTATAACTATAGATACGTCATAAGCTCTTCGAGAGCGCCTTGTTAAAACTTGGCTACATAACTTCTTTTTGACGGCAGTCCCGTCAGTCCGCCCTTATCTAAGCAACATATAACTATTTCTTTTTCACCACCGATATAGAGAATATGTCATCTTACTTCCACATTGTATCTAAGACAGTTTAAGCATGTGTGCATTTTCGTGCCATTTGTTATGTCAAAATATCACGTAGGTAACGTATCTACACCTTTTTAGTTATAATGTCATTGGTTGAACGCTATAATCTCAGGAACTACCAGTCCGATTTAGAAAATTGTTATTGTTATATATTGTTAGAGAGCTCATTTATCTAAGAAGGCTGTATCATCTATATATACATATATCAAGGCTATATCATCAGGCTAAGGCCACTAGGAGAGGAGCACCATCAAAGAATGTTTTTTTTTTACTGAAACCAACTTTGATATCCATAAAATCGATTATATATTTTGATACGAAAAATTAAATAATAATATTTTTAATCGGTTACAATTTTTACAATATTTATGACTTTTACGATAAAATTAAATTAATATAATTTTAAATTAGAGAAACTTATGTTTACTTAGTCAAAACCAAATCTCTCGCTAAATCATTTAGTTCAGTTTGTGTGAACAACTGTGGTTTTAAATATTTTGAGAGTATTAGAACTCATCATCTTTGGTGGACTTTCAAATAATTCGGGACTAGACTGTAGAATACCATCAATAGAGTGAGATGATGTGATGATACCCACCGGTACAGGATGTCCGTACTTTCTTATTTTTAGAATAATATCCAGAAGCATCAATGCTACTAAAGTAACAATAATCTGAATGATTTTTTTTGCTCTAACCATATCATAGATACTGAGAATTTAAAAGCTTTCTTCTTATCTGAAGACCTTCAATAGAAACAACACACTGTGCGCGGAACCCAACATTCATCTTGAATAGCGATTTCTACTCTAAAATATGCAAAGTTTGCTTTTTTTATATAGTCAGTTTCTTTGATACTTGTTAATTACAAATTCACCACATGTGTAACCAACATTGTGAGGTAAATATTTACAATCAAAATTAGCCATACTTTGAACGTTAATTAGAAGCACGTGGGTTAAACTCTACAGTTTAAGATTATTAACTGATAAAAAGTACAACAACTGTACTATTTATCAGAACTATTAAGTTAATAACATTTGATTTTATTGCTAACCTTAGAACGTAAGAATTCAAATTCAATTCGTAATCAAATATATATTTTAATACTGAAATGTGAGCAATTTGCAGGTGATTTGACTTTTTAAAGATTATTTTCAGAATCAGCACACAAAATAATATAGAATTATGATAAAATTATTCGAAAAGTTTTTCCATAGTTAGTGAATTACATTGTGAAGATTACAATTAAAAATAATATGATAACATATGTTAATATAAGCTATAATCGTACAAGGAGTTATCGTGTTAGCCGTGCATTAATATTTTACGTATAAGGAATATGTCGTGGAAAATAATGTGTGTCGTATTCACGAAAGTAGAAGTTTTATTTGTAAGTAATATTATGGTGCCAGCTTGGTGGGCACGATGGCTCTCAGCAGCAGGTCGCAGCAGGCGCAGCACACTCAAGGGGCACGCTTGTCGACTGACGGCAGTCACTGGGCGCGTTCATAGGGGACGCGGACGGGCATGATCCATGAATTATGATATTCGCCAAAGCGGTTGGACTAAGAGACGAGAAAGGTGATACGCAACAATTCTACAAGTTATCTACAATAAGCTACAAGTAACAGATCTCCAAATAACAAATCTACAGGTAACGAGTCTACGAATAACGGGATTGAAAGCATCGGGTCTTCTAGTCACAAACGACAGTGATAAATTGTTAGTATACAATTACAATGTTTTGTAGAAGAGAATAAGTTAAAAATATTGTGGCAGAGAGGTGTCTTACAAACACCTTGTATTATTCGATATACATCTAAAATAACAGTTATTGCCTAAAGATCTACAGTTAATTAGCAGTTGTCGTTGTCATACCGGCCTGCAAGCTTGCAGTAGCTGAGACCTCGAAATACGACGAACTAAACCTCATCACTCGTCACTCACACATTAGGTTATCACCACATACATGCAGTCACGGAAAGCCATCACTTACCTTCACAGCTAAGTTTCACAGCTACGCTTGATATGACTCATGGCTCATGGAGCCATTACTATGCACAGGATGCGTTTATTGCAACCATCGTGGTGTCGGGATTCTCATAACTCGGATTTAAGTTATTGGTGGAATCTTGGTCTATCATATAGTGGCTTTTATGCTTTATTCATAATATTGTATTACTAGACTCTATATTTTGTAATATTGGTGGAACTTTACGTAATAGTTCAGCTATTATGCATAAGTGAAGTGGATGGAAAATAATACCACGGAGCATGAATTCTGAGGTATCAAAAAATCTCCGTGTAAAGTTCTAACAACAAAAACGTGGGAAAACGACATACTTCAAGAATCAACCTATAGATTTTCGAATTTTCTATTTTTTTGGACGGTTGTCCACTGTGACCACACAATTTACTTCGTATAGATAGACAAAAAGAAGCAATCGATGGGCATACCCTCTAGAAATTTTCTAATTGATACGCGAATAATAGAGGCCAACTTCCTAGAGCTAACGGTCGCTAATATATTTTTACAGAAACAATTAAAACGTAGCACCTATGTCTTCTGTGTTATTATCTGTTAATAGATATCACAATCTGGAAAATTCTAGAGTGGGAGTCTAATTTCACACCAAACAATGTCATTGCCTATTTTTTTAATTAGTAAAAGTAGAACAACATGATATTATAATAAAAACGAGTTAATAATCGACAAAATGTTATGTAAATTATTCCCTAGATTCACAAGGACAGTAAGGACACGCGCCGCTGTTGTATTTGTTGAAGCGTTTTGTTGATCTCACTAGATGGCGCACTATGTTACTATGACAACGAAGTTGTTAGAAAAAATATGAATTGTGAACTGCATTAAAGAATTGGCTTCGGTATATTATTTGAGTTTTATTTTATTTAAATACCAAATTAAAATTATATTTTATTTTATGATTTCTAACACTATATTTGATATATTTAAAGACTATCAGTTTTACTATTCCATACTTCTCGCGTACACAATATAATTCGATTTAGTAACAATGTCAGAAATCACATTCTATTGTATACCTGCTTATATACTTTGACTGCGTTGATATGCTACAGTGTCAGCGATATAGGTTAGATGTCATAAACAACTGGGACTTGTT
>MU161227.1:17419-51218 GCA_015888305.1 Antheraea pernyi | reverse complement strand
AAACGCTGTCTTAACGATAAGAGATATATTTTGAGTTCCAGAAAAAAAGTTGTAGAGCTTTATTATAGATATTCATTATCAGTGCCTACAGAAGAGTCAGCGACAGCATATGTCTAACTTTTATATATAAGTCACAAAAAGTGTGTTTATAATGCTAATATCATATTATACTACTTATCCCTACTTTTGGAATTGACTTAAAGCGCTTCATTTATTTTTTAAAGAAATACAAGTCGAACATCTAAACATGGTCAAACTCTAAACGGATTTTTCCACAACATACTTTTTTTTGAGTTATTTCTTTTTTTGATTAGAGTTGCGAGAAGTTTCAGTTTCAGACACAAATTAAAAGTGTCTCCAAGATAAGTGTTTCAAATTTTTTAAGTAACAAAAAATATACCAGTTCGCTTATAAGGAGAAAAGGTTACATTTAGTGATTTATTTTAGGATCGTCAACATAACAATACATTAGTAAGTATATAGAAAGACAAAAAATATACCAGTTCGCTTATAAGGAGAAAAGGTTACATTTAGTGATTTATTTTAGGATCGTCAACATAACAATACATTAGTAAGTATATAGAAAGTAGGACTATTGTGATAAATTATAGATTAGTCATATTTAGAGACAACCACGGCATGCTCCAACAATACAAAAACTAAATATAAATTTTTTTTACATATTTAAAAATTTAACATAATAATACAAAAACAAGGAAATTGAAACAGAAAGAAAAAAAAGAAATATTGAAACAATAATAACTGTATTTTGTGTATGGACTGATATGTCTCTATTGCTGTTTTGAAATGATTTCGTTTAGTTGAGAAAATGTAACATGTTTTATGTTTCGATCACTTTTGATTTAAATCTTAAATATGTTCATAACTCATATGCAGAATTAATCACATCTGCATTTCATCGTAACCCAAACGCTGTTTTAATCCGGCTCTGTCTGTTAGTATTCGATATAATAATATTACTAATTCTTACAGACTTTAAGTTTGACTTATCATAAGCCATCTTGGTTGACGCATACTTTTTAGTATAAAGTCATAAATCTTAATCCATTAAAAAATAGTGTCATTGTTATCAGGTATATATTATTACTAGCGGGTACGGTGGCCATTATTCTGCCTTGATATTTAAAAAAATCCTAATAGTCATTCGCAGAGCCACCTACTAGGTCCAGTTGTGGAAGTAAACCATTCTTGAATCCATCTAAAAACCACAAAATAAAATCATAAAAATCTGTCCAACCGTTTAGGAGGAGTTCCGTCACCTATACACGGACAGAAAAATGATATATGTATAAAGAATTACTGTGTTAATTCAATGGGGATAATACATATATAAAAGAATTATAAATAAAACAGGTCTTCGGGTTTTTTATATATATTTAGAACAAGAAATGTATAGTTACAACCATTGAGGATATTAAATATCATATTGTAAAAACTATTGTATAAAGTGAAGAGAATTAATGACATTTTTTCATTATTTTTTTTTATTATACAAATTAATTATAGACACATAATTTACGTGAAAATATGTTTTTTATACATATAATATTAAATACGAATAATTAAACCAGCCAAGTAAACACTACAGAAATGTAAATATTTTGGTTAATAAATGCTTACTTTAGGAATGAGTATTTTACTTTCTATCCACGAAAGAAAGATGGCGTTATAATGATTTTTCATGATCACAGAATCACGAGTGATTTATCATAGTATGCCATATTGAAAAATCTTTACAAACACCCATAGACTTTCTTATAAATTATAGGGAACAACATTTAAATACTAAGAACGGCGCTAAAATATAACTGGGTATAGATTAAAATGTATTTTCTTACAATTCAATGATAAAATGACATCCGACACTTAAATAACCGCTTATAAGCTGTTTTTCGCTGTCTTTTATAATGACAATGTATCGGAATGTCTTTTTTGCATTATACATTTTATTCTACGATCCCGTAGTCTCTTAAGCTTGGCCGTTTTCAACTAAATGTATATTATAGGTTGTTCTTATTTAATGAATGTGTTCAAAAATTGACTTTATTAAGAGAACACACTATTTTCATCACCGTACGTAATCTGTAATTTGTTACAGAATCTGTCTTGACTAGAAATTTGACAGTTTTAACGTCAACATAAAGTTTACGAGAATAAATATTGCCACATTAGAACGTTTTTTCCTAATCTCTCATGTTGTAGTATATAGTTGAAAACGGTCAATATTAAAACTGGACACTTGTGTTCCGGTTTTTCTTCACTACTATTTACTTGTGCAACAAAATGTTCCTCACATAAGCTATAGAGGTAATTATTTAAATCGACACAATAATTATATAGAAATACCTATAATTTAGGTACAATAATATATCAACTAAATCGGTTAATACGATCAACACATACGACATCTACTGCTTAATTTTATTATAATAATCCATAAAAAGACAAAAATGAAATCTTCAAACATTCACAATATTTTTTCCCATCCAAATCGGAAGATCTCGAGTGTTTTTTTAAATATTTTTAATAAGTTTTTTATTACTTTTATAAAATACATATTTGTATCAAATGACGTCAGCTAGCATAAACGAAAAAAAAAGTGGCTGACATATTTCCATTTATTAATTCTATTAATTATAAATATCATTGCTTTTATTTAGTTCACCTTAACATTGGAGTTGGTAAAATACTTATTAAATACTTTTTATTTTTGAGACTCTTATTTATCTTACGATGCTTTTTTTTCTCTAAATTATTTGCTAACCTTACATTCAAGTCTGTTGGAAGTCGGTTTTGATACTTTTATAAAATAAACGTTTTGATAAAAGTTTTTGTTACTTTTCAATTGTAAATATGAGTCTATGAATGAGTATTAACTAATTTAAATTTAACCTATGGCACTCAGGTCGAACTGCGTACGACTTGAGTCATTATTGAATGATACGACTGTTTTAGAAGGGGATGGATATTACTGTTTTGTAGAGAGGTTATATTTGTATGACAATCGCAGATAATACCTAAGATATAGGTAAAAAATTTGGCTGATTATAAAATATTGCCTCTTTACCCTTTAATATTTAAACTAGCTGAATGTAAGAATCCTACCTACTGGGAGTATCACATGCTACTCTGCAAGGTTATATTGTTCGTTCCCATCACGCTGTATAATATTATACTATTTTATTGATTTTTGTATAAGATTTTAACTGATTTTTATAAACAGAACTGATGAATGAGTTTTATGGTGAGTCGATTATAGTCAATAGATATATATTAGTTACGGTTGTTGAGAATAGTTTTAGTATTGAGTTTTGAATGTAAGTTATGACGAAATGGGAACCAACGACGATGCAGTAAGAGGAATCAACACCGAAAACGAACACTAATTAAATAGACAGTGAAATTGATATTACATGATATTATTTTTAAATTCGCACTATTGTTAATTAATATACATATTTTTTATAATTTTCATACCCGAAGCCTGGACCGACGCCCTTTGATGTTTTTATTTACATACTTATTGCAATCTTTTATTTATCCGACATATTGTCATTCTATTGCTTTGAGAATACAAATGCGAAGATATATTTAAGATTTAGTCAACTTGTTATTTTCAACTCGTGACCAAGTTATTTTTCACTGTCTATATATTTTGTTAAGGAGGTGTAACACCATAGTTATGTTTTATGTAAACCTTTAAATTCAAAGACGTTTCGTCTCTTATCAAATATATTATAGTTTAGAGTGAAATATTCCACACATTATGGTTTATAACCGGTTATTGGTGAACACAAAACATAACTCCGCGCTGAAATGGTCTGTGACGATGATCATGAACAAGGAAACTATGGATTGTTGACGGCTGTGTTGTAACAGAATCTATTTGAGAAATTCTTTAAGCTAATACTAGAGAAAGAGTTCCAAAATACAACAAGGAAGTTCCCAGTGAGCAAGTATGAATGAATTCTATAAAAACACAGCCTTCACAGATTTCTAAGGTTAAATGTTTTTTGCACAATTCGACTTATATATCTCACGTATGAAGTAATAGTAACAAATAGTCGATGTTTCGTTGTTAACACCAGTGTTAATATGTCAAGAAATCGCCTGATTTTTAGATAGTTATATATCTGCAATTCGATATTACATTCGATTTATTTGATTGAGCATAAAGAATTTAATATCGGTATTTAATATCAGGTATTTCATTGAAATATTGACGTGGTGTATAAGGATAACTTACGTATAATTTCCTATGGAAGATATCATTTCCTTTTTTTGTGTCTTACCTACATAATTGGGATAGCCCACAGTCGCGTGTTAAATCTTTGTGCTTGCGACCCGATGTGTTCCATCCCTAGTTACCCATCGCATTATAAATCTTTACAAATATGTTTAGCCATTGCTCCTATTTCTTATAAACGTTTGTTTGGTAAATTCACGCATCGTTGAATCCTTTCATTTTATATACTTATTACATACTGGTTATTTAACCACTATTTTCATGATCAAAAAAACAGAGAGATGTATAGTCAGGTTTGCCAGGTTCCTTGTACATATTTATAAGAATTACGCTTGGATCATTCTTGATTGACTATGAATTGCCATGAAAATTTGGCGCATTAGGTCAATGTAGAGAAATTACATTCGATTTTCATTTTCACAATTTTAAACTGAACTGTATTTTGTGTTATGGAAGACATTATTATATTATGTAACGTTTTTTTTCAGTTTAAAACTTTCATTTAATTTCCGGCAGATTAAATAACCTTTACATGATTACGGATACGTTTTACTATTTTTAACGACTTGTCATATTGTGAATCCATACATCACCTCGTAATTCTATAATATAATTAGTCATTTAAGCATAATAAGAATAAAGTAGTTGTTTTCTTTCTTTCAAATACCTTGATAAAGTAGCTTTTAATAAGAATTACTTAAACAAGTGCACTTTACAGAGTATGCAAATAGTTTATATGATCCGTTTAATTTAATCTGACATCTCTCTGTTTCTGTGATTTAACTTATCCTTTTATTTCTCTCCAAGAGATCGATCGTCACGTGTTTATTAATGTTTTTTTATATTTTACTTTATCTTTTGCTAATTTCACAGCCTTGTTGTCAATTAGCCTATGCATATTTAGAGTATTGTTTTGTTTTGCCAATTAATTACGTTATTATTTTTTTATATAAATTATTTTATTAACATTTATCCTTTAATTACTTTTCATAAAAAATGCATCAAAACACCCATCAAAAACTAGCAGTCACACTTCTGTAAGAACTTGATTGACGCTTACCGCGAGGGTTAGTGTGTCAATGCCCACATACCTATTTATCATAGATTTGTAGAATAAGCTGTTGTGGTCGAAGCTTTAATAATTGTAAAAATGTTTTTTTTTCATATATTCGTGACTATAGAGACTTTTCTAAACTCGCGAACCGTTTTCCCTCCTTACTGTAAAAATAACACCTATTATAGTTTCGACCGCAATATTATTTATGGCGGAATGTTTTCCATGTCTTCCCCCTTACAACTATGAAGATATGATTACAGTATATAAGTATTATACATTTAAAATACATATAAAAATATTAACCGTTAATTATGTATGAATTACACGTGTTTAAAAATGGATTTCATATTTTATTCATAATTTATTTATTGCTTTTCCCGTTTACATCACTAACCGGACACTTGATCCGCTAAGCTATTGAGCACTATTAACATTCATTCTAATATTATTAATTATTACCGAAAGGAGTTGGGGGCCTGAGAAAACATTCCACCAACTGACTACCTAACCAAAGTACAAACGTACAATTTCATTCCAAAATATCATCATCATTCTTCATGCATTAATTATTATTTCTTATCTAAAAAGTCGATGAGTTCTTTATATTTTATTTATTACATTATTTGGTGTTTCATGTTTCGTTTGCGAAAAGCATTATACACGCTTTTCGTGTACAAAAAACGATAAATTTTACATTAAGTCAGAACAAAAATTACAATAAATACGCAAACTTGAAAGTAATCACGTAACTCAAAAAAGATAATATACAGAGAAACATGAAAAACAACTTCGCAGTTTTATATTTTCAATATATATTAAACATCCGACATATTTCCCTAATAAATAAAGTTAATTCGTCTTACCGAATTTAGATACAAGTGTTGACAAGCCCGTCGAAAGTCGATGGCCAACTCTGAACTCTTCACTGTCGTATATTGGACTCGCCCGTCGTCTATTCTGTCGGATATTTGTCAAAATTCAATTACCATATCTTGTTAACAAACGTAAAACACGACTGTCGCAAAGATATTCGACTTTGGCCGATTTATCAATACTTGTATCAGAATAAATTTTATCCTTGAATAAAATACACTCAATAATTAAGAAATACGTAAGAAAAATTACAATTGCATGTATGTACACTAAAGTAATAGTAGATTAATGTTTAAGAACAAAGAATGCATGAAATTAATAATACATCAATGGTTTTATAATAGTATATGTTAGGGATACCGCAGAAAATTCGATTGTATATTAGTTTTACCAAAACCGGAAAAAGTGTGGCAAAGTGTAGTGAAGTCGCCTAAGCAATATCAGCTTATAATGATAACAATCAAAGAGCACCCCTGAATAATTATTATTGTGAGCCTCTTCGTTTAGTTTATATATTCATATTAATAGTTGAATTTTTCAGACAAGTTTGTGGCCATAGTTTTAATGGCAACTAGTGTCTTATCATATTTAAAAACTGGTAATGCCTAGGCTAACTAAACTAATTACCTAATATCCCTAAATATAGTCTGATTTAACTAAGGTCAGGCAAAACTAATATAACCTGAAATCATAGTTTGACGGTAACAACATTTTTAACATGATCATACATAACCTAAACTCCTCAATCAAAATGTACAATTTTTTTTAATAAATAATATGTCCGCTGCGACGAACCTTGTGACTAGAATAGTTGGAATTTATGCTGAATTAAAAACAACACAACAACTATTTTATTATCCTAAATAGATCCCTACTTAAGTATTATAAGTAATTTTAGCAAAACTTGTGCTGCACACGCCGACCTCTCAGTATTGCCAACTTCACACAACTAAATTTAAAATCACTTCATAGTTATGAAATGAACAAAACAGTACGTTCTCGACTTAGGATCGATTATATAAAGGTAACTCACGAATTTATCTAAATTATATATAAATATGCCTAATTGAAACAAAATATTACGACTAAAATTGGAATTTTAAGCATTATAAGCCGTTGGAACTAAAGCGAACAAAGATTTTTTTGTATTTTTGTTTTTAATTATAAAGAGAAGAAATGTGACTACTCGCCCAAACGGTGTGCGGATAAAATAACAGTTTACAATAAATAGGTAAACAAGTTGGCGCATCATTATACTCATTTCCATGACAACCAACGTCTCTTCGAGTCATTTCTATTATTAGTATTTTTTTTAAATATATTTTAATTTACTGACTATTAGTTATTGCACGTTTTACATTAATTAATAAATATATAAATACTTGTAAATTTTTAATCTCCATCTTTGGTATGTAATGATTACCTATTAATATTTGAAATGTTACAAAACTGTTTTTTTTTAATTTATTATTAAATCTATATTTAAGTATATATACTTTTTTACAAAAAATCGTAGGGTCGTTAGGACGGCACGATATTAAAATCTATCAAAGTTCGATGTTCATATAGGTCTTTATCGGGTTTTAGCTTTTTATTTCGGTATTGGAGTGGCGTGTATTTAGACGCGGCGAGATATTTTTTTTTGTTAATTATTCGACGTTTTTTTTTCTATTTACAAATTTCCATTTAAACTAAGACAATTAGAACCTACTTCGAATAGACGCAGGGTCGCATCCATCCATACATTATTATTATACCAGGTACCGATCATATGTTTGACATCGATTTTTTTTTAATAAACGACATCTTTTAGACTAGAGTGTATGCACCATTGTTCCGCGTACGGACTCTAACTAATCCTTGTGACCTCGGCGAAAGCCTGTCGTGTTCTGTCTCGCTCTGGTGCGTGAGAGGGGATGGAGGCAGGGTAGTGTGCACCCTGGCGCCGCCCCCTCCCGGGCCTACAACGAGCTCAATCGATTTTATCCCCCGTCTTCCTCTACGGCGTATTTTCACTTAGTTCGCGTGTCAAATCCTAGGTTGCATACGAGGTTACGAACGGTATCGCCCTACAGGCGTACTCCGGCGAATATCTCAAAATGTCTCTCAAAAACTCTAATCCTACATATCCCTGGGGACTTACCAACTCCATATGAAACCGCATTGCCGCTATTTTCGTTTATTTTAAAATTTTATCAAAACCTATCACAGTTTTTGATTAGTTTTCATCCTTAATTTTAATATAATCATTAAAATATACGTATAGATAATAATATATTATTTTCTCATCCAATCTTTAACAATATAATTCTATTTTATTTCGATTAAGCGCTCTCTGAGACCGCAGCCGTATCAAAGCTGGTAATTATTAATATTAAGTGTATATTATTTATGAGCGAATGAACTGTAGAATGTAATTTTATTAATATTTGGCAAGGAGTGTGTCCGTACCGCGACCGCGACTTCACCCTACGTACGTACTTTAAAATATCTAAATCGATATGATACCATACAGCTATGGAGCACATAGCATTACTTTTTTTAATGTTATTATTGCTAAATATTTTATTCGTAAACTATTTTCACGTTTACCACAACCGTTCATAAGCGAAGTTAATATAATCATGTTATTGACTATTACGAATATGTACGTTTCCGAAGTCTGGCCTGGGTTCCAGCATTTAATGCTGCGTTACTAAGTTAACTTATTGCGCGCTCGAGACGACTCCATGTTTTAGGACCGCCATTTCATCCGGACATGCGCGGTGGCGCCAGTCGCCATCTTGATTTATATAAAACGCATTAACCCAATTCAACTCGAATGGCAGATCTAGAACAAAGAGTCGGCGGACATGATGAGCTTCAAATATATTAATTAAAAAATCCGCCGAACAGTGGCGGCGTCGAACATCGGGAAGACAACATTCTATTGGAGCCGCGGGGCGAGCAACCTCGGTCACGGCTAAATCAGCATAAATCGGCCGCCTGTCGCATAAATCTTTAGTATGTATGGGTGCGAGACTGCCGTGCCGTCCTATCGTCCAGCTAGGCCGTTCCCACTGCGTCCTTAGATAGTCTTGATTTTGTTCGTCTTGAAGCTGACTTGCAGCACGCGGTTGCCGAGCGTGTACCCGTTCAGAGATTGTATGGCGACGACGGCCTCGTCGTAGTTCGTCATCGTGATGAACCCGTAGCCCTTGCATTTGTTGGTCTGCAGGTCACGGATCACCTTTACGCTCTGGACGGCACCGAACGGCCCGAACAATTGCCAGAGCACGTTTTCCTCGGTCTCAGGTGCGAGGTTGTATACAAAGATGCACCACTCAGAGCCGACAGCGCCGGGTAGCACACCGCCGAGCAGTTCTCCAGCAAGCGGGCTGTACCGCTGTAGACCTTTATTGATCGCTAATAAGGACTTGCCTGAGCTGAACCGGCCGAGCGGAGCGGGGAACCGGAGCGCGGCGGGCAGGTACGCGGCGAGGGGCGCCAGCGCCTTCCCGTTGTTGCTCGGATTATTAGCGAATTTCACCGTGATTGGTTCAGTCGCACCTTTTGGCACTGTCCCGTTCAGCTCCTGTATCGCCCGCTCCGCCTCGACGCGCTGGTCGAACCGTATGAATCCGACGCCCTTCGATAGACCCTGTTCGCCACCCGTGAACGGCCTCCCGCCGGAGTTCTCGCACAAGATCCTCGAAGTAATTATTCTCCCGTAGGGACTGAACAAGCGCTCCAGTTCTTGCTGGGTCATAGTCTTCGGTAAACCGGAGACGTATAAGTTGGCGCCTTTGATGGCCTCGCTGCTCGGTCTCGCGTACGACACTTTAATCGTTTTGTTCTGAAGTCGCAGTCCGTTTAGAGTGGAGATAGCCTTCTCCGCATCCTCTGAACGATGGTAGTTCACGAAGGCATAACCCAGGCTCTGACCGCCTCCGTGGAGTGCGTGGTTCAGTGCATCCGGAAATGCGGCCCCTTTGTTCCTTATCAGTTTGCAAGACTCGACTTCTCCGATACTAGAGAAGAGACTTCTGATTTCCTCCTGAGTCATGCTCTGCGGCAGGTAGTTGATTATGAGATTTGTCTTAGACTCCTCCCCGGAGCCATTCTGCTGTTCGGCGTCACCCTTCGACATGATGGAAAATAAACGGAAAGAACGAAAGGGAAACGAAAAACGCGGTAAAATAAAACCCGGAACGTCCGAGCGGGCGGCGCGCGCGAGCGAGTCTGCGGTCCGTGAGTGCGCGCTCCCCCGCCCCCGGCCCCCGCCCGGGCGAGGAGGGTGCGCATGTACCCTATCGACCGAGCCTTACGTAATGAGGTTCGTTCACCCTCCCTCGTTGAAATACTGTCCGAAAAAACCAGATACCACCCTCCGCACGCCGGCATCGATCCGCCCGGGAACCGGCGGCTCAGCTCTCGCCCGACGTGATTGCCTAGGACAGCGCGCAACGTTTTCCTATACCTTTCATATTATTGTGTTTTATTATGTTCCGGCGAACTTTAAACTGATTTTATCTACAAACACCCAAACAACTATAGCCTGTTCATATAAAATTCGGCTATCATAAGCATGTTTCTCGTCAAAGTTGAAAAAAAAACTGAATCGATATTGACCAAATTAACTATAGAAACATGAAGCATACTTTTAGGTATATAAGAAAGGCTCTATATTCAACTATATTATTGTCACAATACTTAAAAATCCTATCATAACATCTCAAACTGAATCGATATCGACCAAATTAACTATAAAAACATGAAGCATACTTTTAGGTATATAAGAAAGGCTCTATATTCAACTATATTATTGTCACAATACTTAAAAATCCTATCATAACATCTCGGCTTAGAATTTCTCAAGATATATTCTGATAGTATTCCTATATAGAGACATAAAGTTCTTTACATTTAGTAGTATCAGATAATAGTACCAATTGCAGCTATACAAAGTTATTCATCAAGAAATAGTTACATGTAACACTCGTTGCGGGTCTAAATAGAACAGTTAGAGACTACAAAAACGGTAACACAGAGCTAACGAGGTACAAAAGGTGTATATAGTAATATGTACCTTAGAAAATAGAATTATCTACTTAAACTACGAACTTAAAGTTATTTCACTTACTACTGCTCACCTGAGGAGAGAATTACTTATGTAATGGAGGCACTATTGTAAGTTATCTGAAAAGATGCAGGCTATAATGAGAGGATTCATATTTTTTTTAGACACTGTAGGTATCTGGTTTCATTTTGGTTGACTTCTTTGTTATAAGTTTTCCTTTTGGTTGTTGTCCTATTGGACGAGGTTCTTTAGTTTTTCATAGCCGATTTTTGTTTTTCCTTTATATTTTTTTCTGCTCTACATATATTTCAGTGTGCGACTTGCTACTACTGCTTCCTGCTTCATATACGTTTGTTTCATTCATCTTAATATTTTCTTTATGCTTTTCTCTTTTACATATTTTGTGTATATCTTATATTGGTTATATGTACTTTATTATGTTATGATGTCTTCATATATGTATTTTCGTATTTATTGTGGATTTTAATGGATTCATTATTCAAAATGTTACTACATGTCAGAATGTCGATGATTATTGTAAGATTTATTTATTGTAACATTATTAGGACTAAAGGTTGGCAGTATAGTGAACATATTTGAAACTTATATTTTTACCAAAGTAGCGCTGCAGTTTTCTTTCTGTTAAGTACAATATTAGTTCAATACAAAGTTAACATGGTATTCATTTTTCCGTTTCCAAACAAAACATTCAATTTATCTTTTTAGTATCAGAATTGTACTAAACTTGAGCTAAAAAGGTATAACCCTCCTGTCCTAATATCCGTTAACGGCCAACAAGTACATTTACAAGATAGCGTCAAATTCCTGGGTGTAATACTAGATTCAAAGTTATCCAGTATTAAACATCTTTGTTACATATCTCAAAAGTATGAGAAAAACATCAATATTTTAAGAGCTCTTTCCGGAGTGTGGATGGGTTCCCATCCTTATACTGAAAAGCTCTTATATAATGTGCTTATCCGCTCCCACTTTGATTATGGAACAGTCCTCCTTAAACCTTGCAATAAGTTGGCATTGAAGGTTCTTGATCGAATTCAAGCTAAATGCTTACGAATTATCACTGGAGCAATGAAATCTTCACCTATCAATGTACTACAGGTAGAATGTGTTGAACCTCCACTTAATCTACAGAGACAATTCCTCTCTGATCGGTTTCTTTATAAAGCTGCACAGTTTTCACTACATCCATTTCTTTCGAGACTTTGCAAGTTATCACAAAGTATAACAGAATCAGAATATTGGAGACACAAGGACCTTCCATGTCGACTTAAAAGTTACAGAAAATTCATAGCTTTGCCAAGTCCAATATTTCAGCAAGATAAGCATCCCTTGTACAATGTTCTCTATGATGCATTGATATATAAACCTACGATTTTGCTTATTTTGGTATAAAGAAGAGCAACCCCAATGCTGACTGGGAATTCAAGCATTTAACTGAGCAAGATTGGAGAGATTGGACTTTAATGTTTACTAATGCATCAAAGTCAAGCCCCCAGAGTTATGTAGGAGCTGCAGTGTGGATCCCTAAATATCGCATAATTTTAAGTTATAAATGCACTCCTTTATCCTCAAACTATACAGGTGAAGCAGTTGCTATATTAGAAGCAATCAAATATGTATTATCACATAAATTAAATCAAACCATCATTTTGACAGACTCTTTAAGTTGCTTGCACGCTATTTAGGATAGCCAGATATATTCTAAAGTAAAGTCCCGGTTATCATAACTATTAAATTATATTTGTATCAATGCCATTGTGTAGGAATTCATGTAGTTCTGGCATGGTACCAGGGCATAGTGGAATCCAGGGTAATGAAACCGCTGATCTTCTTGCTAAGGAAGCTATCCGGACTGGATATTTTGACCACTACAATACCTATGTTCAGGATTTATGCTTTGTAGCCAAAATTGATCTGTTCGCATCATGGACCTCAAACTGGAATGTATTTAAACTAATTAAAGGCAAATCAGATGCTTCCATTCAAGATAATATCCCGAGTAAGCCATGGTTGTATAAGTATCGTAACTGTTGTAAACTTGCTGCATCTACTATCTGTAGACTGGGGATAGGTCACGTATGTTCTCCACTCCATCTTGCAAAGCTTAGAATCAGGGACAACTCAATATGTGAATGTGGGCTAGACGAAGGCGCTCCAGAACACATCTTCTTCAAATGTCCTAATCTAGTATATTCCTTGTATGATATTTTGCCTGACAGTATACCCCTTATATAGTCCTTCTGATTTTAAATCTTTGCTTTTATGTGTGTTTTCTCCGTTTGTCTATACTTTGGCCAATTTTATAACTAGTAACAAAATTAAACTTTAACATTACCATCACTAATTATAATGTAAATTTATATTTATTTATTTAAGCATGATATCTATTGTATTTGTCCTTGGATATATTACACTGGCCTAATCTGGAAGAGCAAAATGATACAATTCATATTTAATACTACCTATAAAGTGACTCTCCCAAGACTAACTTGAGACTGGAGAATTCGTATCTACGAGACACCAATATATAAATGTTGAAGTTGAAGAATGTAAACCAAAAGTGTTTCTACTTTTTAGATTTTTGTGACAAAAAAATTGTTGCTTAGTTGTTAGAATAAGTAATAAAATATATTTCAATCAGTTTTGGAAATATCTGTCTGTCTGTTTGTTTGAACACGCATCACTGCTAAAGTATAGAGTTCACGATAAAACTTCATTTCGTTCACTCCACTTTTAAGAGTGGTAGAGCCACGCTGAAGCCATTATTGGTTTCAGCATGAAATGGTCGGCTCGTCTGGGGTAGTACCACCTTCTCATAGAAAACCGACATGAAGTAACAGTGCTTGCATTGTTGCGTTTCGTTCGGTCAATGAGAGCGCCAGAGGCCCACCTCCTTTCCCTTCTCCTCTCCCCCCTCACTCCCTTTCCCCCAAACACAGGCTGGCAACGCAGTTTTGATACCCCTAGTGCTGTTAGTGTCTATGGACGGTGGTGATCACTTAACATTAGGTGACCCATAAGTTCGTTTCGTTACTCGAGTAACATTTAGCCTTAGATTCTTTAAAATCGGTTCACTCTATCAAAAGTTATTGTAGTTTTAATGACGACGCGACTTAAGTACGAAAGAAAAGTAGATAAGTAAATGGATTTAATACATTCATATGATGATTTTATTAGTCGTTGTTTTTTTACATTAGGTTCCACGCGGACGGCATAGCTAGTATACAATATAAAAGGATTTTGTCAATAGTTTTAGTAGGAGCACTATACAGCGCCCAAGACTAAAATAGCTGCTCCCCGCCTTTGGGGGTGTTAGGGGTGTCCGCCCAAACAGTATTACCTACGAGGCTCCCAGTATTACAACGCGTTTTATAAAACGTGTATATTTTCACGTTATTACGTTTGAAAACAAACGCGACTTGCCTCCTGTGTTTATAATAATTGGTTTTTATTTATGCGAAGGATTAATTGAATAATTATGAATTAATATAATGATTTTCATTAAAAGTAAAAATTGTAATTGGTTACAGATATTGTTATATCGTATCATATTATATCGTAACACAGGCTCGATGGACGTAGGTTTGAATCCTTGCAACTGAGTCGGACTGATGAAATCACAGCATAGTGGTAGGGCTTTTTCTAATTACGCCGCCCGCTAGCCACCATCTTCAGGTTATAAGTTGGTCAGCAAGCACGTGTTGCTGTATACCGGCAGCTGCCCTTGCGAGCCAGTCTAGGCTTAGCGTGTTCAAAATCTTACTCCACGTCATCATTTAATATCAAATGACATTGTGGTCAAACGCTATAAGTCTATAAAGTGTAAAAAATATATATGTTTTGTATCTTTGTTATTTCCTCGCGCAAAAAGTACTGAACGGACTTTGACGAAACTTCACAACAATTTAGCTTATACATGAGACAATATAAGACATCTATAGATATATATAATAAGAATGTAAATCTAACGTCTCTGTACTTATTGAATTTTTGTGAAAGAAATGTTGCAGGTATCCTGGAATAAGTAATAAAATACATTTCTGTCTGTCTGTTTGTTTGAACACGTATCACTGCTAAACGATAAAACTTCATCATAAAACATATCCTCGAGTAACATTTAGTCTTGGTTTCATTAAAATCGGTTCACTCTATCAAAAGTTATTATGATTTTATTAGTTACATTAGGTTCCAAGCGGACAGAGTCGCAAACATCGCAAAAATTGGCAAACATATAACGATAAATGTCAGGTTCGTTTGAAAAAAAACCTGTCTATCAAAAGTTATTATGATTTTATTAGTTACCTGTTAAACTGAAAGTCATTTCGATTTGCTCTACACCCAGTTACGGGAAGATAATGTAATTTATATAAAGTTACAAAAGGAGCCGGAGTTGCAGGTGGGTACTAGTATAGTTATATAAATGGATGTTAGTATTTAATAGTAGTAATTATAAATTCCAACATTTTTTGACTCCGTCCCGTGATGACATATATAGTCCCGTTTTTGCGCATATGTCGAAAGATAATTTTCATAGGTTGCAGGTTCTTCAAAACCGCGTTTTACGTAAAGTGACCGGTGCCCCGTGGTACATCCGGAGAGTTGATCTACATAGGGACTTAGAGATGCCTTCTATATGGGCGTACGTAAAATCACTTACGATTAGTTATTTTGAAAAAGCCGCGAATCATCCCAGTCCGTTACCAGCTCAAGGATGTATGGCACACATCGGCTTGGGCTATTGCCTCGGTTACGCAACATCGCGAATGTAACTAAGCTACCTATTTATAGAAATAGGAATTAGTAAGATATACATGTGTACCTTACCAAATCATACATGGATTTCGTATCTGACTACTAAGCTAAACTAATTTAACTCAGTTCGAATAAGGGAAAGAAAATAAAACCCTTTCACCATATGTGTACCAACCTGTGTGTGTGTAACCACGTATGTCAGAGTGATCTGTATTACGTTGTTAAGCCAGTGATTGAGACCTAGGCTTGAACCGCTGCGGAGAGGTGTAAAATTTGGCAAACATCGATTCATTATATGAGATTATGTTTATATGTTCGTCTTTGATCGCGCTTGAACGGTTGAAAGACCCTGATTATAAAGTACAAGGCTATTTTTTACCAATTATTAATGAAATTTTATTACGTTTCGCGGAGATGACGCTCGTACACGCTTACACATGCAAGTGGAAGGGTTTTATCTTTTTTCCCTTATCAAACTGAAATAGTTTAGAATATTATCCGATACGAAATATATATAAGAGTTTTTGAGTTATGTATGCTTGGTACACATATATGTTTCAACAACTCATATATGTATGAATAGTTAGCTTAGCTTAGGTTAGCTTACATAGATCGCGAATTGCATGTATCAGGCAACAGCCAAAGCCGAGGTGTGCCGCGCACCCTTGAGCTAGTTGTGAATATAAAATCGGTTGAGTGCCTTAAGCGCTAGCCTTAGTAGTCCGGTGAAGCTGTTAAGACCTTGCTTGGTCAATAACGTAGTCAGTTCGAAAAAAAAAACATTTTGTTGACCGATCAAAATAGTAGTTGGCATACATAAGGGATCATTCATAAAATAAGTTCGCACTTATGGGAGAGGGTGTACATACTGTGACAAGATGCACAAGGGGCGTCAGGTGGTCTAAGGCCGTCGTCGGCAAACGGCTTTTTCACTCCTTAGTCGTGGCTCTTTCGCAAAGTGTTTAGTGCAGACACAAAATATTATTTATTAACTTTCCTTGTAAGAAACGAGTAAATATTTTTGAAACAGAAATCTTCAGAAAAGAAGCAAAGATCTTTTTATCCTAGTTATGTTGATAAAGAGGTATCTATTAAGGAAGGTTATGTTAAAAAAGCTCTTTGAATCAATTTCAGTCTTGTATTATTTATATTTGGCTCTTGATGATTGATTGATGATTGGTGATAATGATTGATGAGTTTGTCGACCACCGGTCTAAAGAAACGTGGCGTTTGCAGCTTATCAAACAATTTTGTAAATTTTTCTCTTCATCTCTTTTCTTTCTTGCGATATAAATTCATTTTTTTCATGTTTGTAATTATATATACATATTTGCGTATATATATGTAGGGGGGGGGCTTATAACTCATTAGATCATATTGATAAAGGGTTGCAGAAAAGGTTACAGCGTGACGAAGAAGGGGTGGAGATCTAAGAAGGTAAAATTCTGCGCGACGTATTTTATGAACAGTATTTTTTTCACAGAGGTTTTTATTTTGTCCAGTTTACTATAACTAGCCATTAGAAGGCGATGTTGTAGATCAATGTATGTACCATTAACTCGATTATCACAAATCGATATACTTGGATATACCAACACCAAGAATATATACACAATATCCATTTTATTATAATTCAAGTACTATAAACAAAACAAATGGTGATCACAAGAAATAATAAGAAACGCGTGCAGATCCGCGGGCACAGGTTTACATGTATAAAAATTATAAATTGTATTTATACCAATTGTAGATACAAATGGATTTTAATAATGACGTGTTAGGAAGTCGTAAGAAAACCACCGTAATGTTTGTATTTTCGCCATTATTCTATAAAGTAATTTTAGTGCCAATATGAGTAACACTTTTAAGGAATATCACAAGTGGTTGTCGAAAATTCAATTATAATAGGGATTATCTACAAATATTTTTCTACACTTGTATAGATATCTATGGGTAATATTTCTATTGGCAACATTAAAAGTCGTTAATAACTTCTAAACAAACAAATATAAAGGAAATCGTTTGACAAAATACAGGATGGAAAGGTCCTAAACCGTTTCTTCGACTATATGTAATTATGTAGAATGATTGCGTGAGTTCTATTATATTCTAACTAAAACATAAAACAAAATTGCGTTCTCGTCAATTTAAAACGTAAATGGAATAATCGAAAATGTTATGTAGGTTTCTGGGATATTCAAGGATCAGGGAAATAAAACGTGTTTCGCTGAGTCTTAAATCTACCCCACCCATAAAGAAAGATATTCTATCCTTATATCTAAATTAATAAAGAACAAACCTTAAAACTAATATAATAGAGCTTATTTTGGTAAATCGAATATGAGCGAATTTCCAAATTCATCGTTACGCTTAAAGAAATATTAACCTTTAATCTGTATAAATAAGGTTTATTTTTGCAAACTTCGTAATTGACTCACCTCGATCAATCGATTTATATTAATGGAAAATAAACTTTGTTAGTGTAACTTTAAGATTTATTTTGAAACGTTGAAGGTTTTGTCAAGGGTGGCGAACAGTTGCTGGGTTACCGCCCGGGCCCAGAAATGGTACGTGTCCATTGTGAATTGTATAAATAAGGCTTAGAAAGTATTACAAAGTTTGTTTTTAGTTTTTGTAGGTTGGCTGGTTCTTTGACCACAATCTCACCTGAAGCGGTCGAAAATTAAGAGCGACAATCGAGAGATTTCCTATATATTGCTAGTTGGATAAGTGTCATTCCGAATAGTTGCAAACTAAAAGAGTCATTGTAACGCATTTATCACTAGTAGTTGTCATCTAATTGTTAAAATTCGACCGTAATGAGAGTTACAGAGTATTTTATTTCTGTGTTAAGATATAGTTATTATTATCTATACTTCTATTTTTTTTCTACATAGTCAAAATTGTGTTGAGTATTGTATAAATACTGTAATTCGTTAGTGTCTGTGGTGGCAGCCACCATACCCACACAGGCCGGGGTACCTAGCCTACATAGTGGACTGTATATAAATTGGCTGGAAGTAAATACCCCTGGAAAAATTTATGCCAAAAGTATTTCCTTATAATCGGGATAAAAGCTCACTTAGCTGATATAATGCGTCTTCTCCGCCACCGTTGCCGATGGTGACAGCACCAGTTTTCCAAAATGTGCACACACAAAGCACAAAACAAATTTCCGAGCCGCCGTGTCGGTAGTATGGTGAGCAAGACGTTCCGCCCAAATGTTTCGAGCAAGTGACCGATCATCACCGATTTTCCGTTGACAAGCAATGTGTCAATAAGAATTTTGCTTACACCCCAACCAATTTATGCCCGAACAGTGCCCGTTATTATCTTAACAATATAGAGTGTAGAGGAAAAGCCATAAGTACAACTCCGCTTGCCTCACTTAACCACGGCAAGAAAGCACACATCGTCCAACGCGGAGTGCTTATAAAAGTAGTATTTTTCTTCTTTAGATAAGTACCAAGTGACTAAGAAGTAAAACAAAATAAAGATCAAAACCTCTGCAGTAGTTTTTGAGTGACGCGCACACAATGACACAGACCTCTGTTTTTTATATAGATTTTAGATGCAGGAACATGCTCTGACTAATAAACATTTATAAATATAGCTTACAAATCGTCGATGGATTGGAAAATAAATTTAAAAATCGCTTGACAAATAGAGGAGAAGCCTGATACTGAACTGATCTCCACCAATTTATCTATCTAGCTTTTGCACGCAGCTTCGCTCGCGTTTATTTAGATTTACACACAGTCGGGAACACTTTTTTGTGAATGACAGGTACCTCTATGTCCTTTTCTGTACCCCTTATAACGTATATGGAAAGTTCATGATGATCGGTTGATTAGTTAACGCTTGAAACCGTAACAAGCTCACTTTTGCATCTTATAATAAGAATGTAAATCTAAAGGGTCTGTATTTTTTAGATCTTCGTGAAAAATATTGTTGCAGGTGTCTTGGAATAAGTAATAATACACATTTCAATTATTTATAGAAGTGTTTGTCAGTTTATCTGTCTGTATGTCTGGGGCAAGAGGTGTGTGCATACGAATGAGAAGGGAAGTAAACGGAATACATTGCTCACAAATAAAATTAAAAAGCGTGTTTTTTCCTTGAATTTTTAAATATTATTTCTCAGTACGTACATAAAATATATTTTTGCTATGATAAATAACGCAGACAAACTCGTGGGTATGAGGTATTATTACATATTATCAACTTGTAATGTACGCGTGTCGATCGCGGTGGGTTCACCCTTAGCCGCCCGCACCCAACCCTTACTTGTCGCTATGGGGAGGTCAACGACATCAGCTGAGCGAATCTGCGCAATAAGGGATGATACTGCTTCCGTGTACCATTGCTATCTATATGTAACCTTACTTTGATATAACTATAGCGTTCTATTTATATAATATCCTTAATCTCATCTAAATATATACTTTACTTACTTTAATATTATAAAACTTAAGAGTTTGTTTAAATGAACGCGCTAATCTCAGGAACTACTTGTCCGATTAGAGTCTTTCAGTGTTAGATAATGCGTTTATTGGGGAAGGCTATATAACATCACGCTACGACTAATAGGAGCGGTGCACCTATGAAAAATGTTTTAAAAGCGTTAGCACAAAGGTTCGTTAATCCCTGGACGAAGTCGCGGACAGAATCTAGTTCTATATATTATAAGTTAGTATACTCATATGTTTGTATTTCTTAAGCATAGATATGGATGCATATAAATCTGGATAATATAACAGACGTAAAAAAACTGTCAATTGTAACTGTAAACATTTGAACTTATTATCTGTAATGTGTTCCTTGTAAATAAATAAATAAATATAAAAAAAGTCGAGGCAGTCATAAGGACTGCCGACAGAAGTGAAAACTCGAAACAATGGAACAATTGTGTTATGAATTATTGAAATACAATAATATGTATATTATTAACATTCGTCTGATTTTCACATCTATTGGCATTGTGAGCAATAATATTCACATTTTTATAAGGCATATGTTGAGTTGTATAGTCTCAATACGAAATATCAATATTACAATGATGTACACAGGCCACTATAGTACGCGTTGCTAGTCTGACGAAAGCCGCGCAAGCGCAATACGGTCGGTCACACTTCATCATCAGACGAAATCATAAGTTTATCTCCGTCCAAAAAATACCGCTCCAACGCACCTAAGGAAGCTTTCGCATCGAAAAATATTTCAGAAATATAATTTCGTAATTCAAGCTGTCGTCTGAAGTTCCAATATCTCTTCAATCTAGCTTCATTAAAAAACAAAAGGGTCCAGCGTAATTAAACATTAATATTTTCAAAACTATGTGACTCGACAAACGTGTCACGGTGTCCGAGCTCACGCGGGAATCGAACCCCAAATATGATCACGGGGGACACACATGTTCCAATATAGGAGTAATTTATAATAACGTGACTTGTTTTATCAATGCCGGCTTATAAGGGAGTTTCTGGAGGGCCCTTTGTAGACATTACACACATTGAATACTAGTTCACGTCATCGACTTTTCCTGGGTTTTTTTATCTATACTAATATTATAAAGAGGTAGAGTTTGTGAGTTTGTGACGATGTAAGGGGTAATCTCAGGAACTACTGGTCCGATTTGGAAAATTCTTTCGGTGTTATATAGGTCATTTATCAGGGAAGGTTATAGGTATATATCATCACGCTAAGACACATAGGAGCGGAGCAGCAATGAAGAATGTTGCAAAATCGGGGTATTTTTTCCTTTTCAGAGCTTCCGCTGCGTCTTAGTGCAAAATAACCATTCCACGCTTACGTATTACCGCCCAACGAGGTGGGCACGGGTCGGCTAGTTAGTTAATATATCTACTAAATAATATCAATTTCAACAATATCATTTTCTTACTCATTAATTTATTTGAAGTATCTGTTCAAAATGGCTCTTTATTTTCACCTGCTCTGTTTCTTCTGTTTATCAATGATAAAGCCTTTAAGCCTTATTCATTGCTATGCAGATGATAGCACCCAGCAAGCCTTCTTACGGTCAGGGAGAAACAGAAAAGAGACGGCAGGAACTTGTCATTGAACTAGACCGGTCCTTGCATCTCATATCAACAAGTAATTTGGTCGAGTTGAATGCTAACAAAACACAGGTGTGCGCGTTTACATGCAAAACATCTCCATTTACCCCTCTTTCTGCTCTCCAGAACAGCTCGCTGGCAAAGCGAGGTAGCCTAAATATCTAAGGTCGCAGCGACCTTAATCTCAGGGATTACATCGGGAGCGTAATCTCCACTGCATCTCGGAGACTCGGAATCCTGAACAGGGTGCGATGCTTTTTCACGCTAGATCAGATATACCTCCATTATAAGGCACAAGTTCGGCTTTGCGTGGAATATCGGTTCCGCCAATTACCTATTAGATGTCCTGGACAGGTTGCAGAGACGGGCTGTCCACATTGTTAATTACGCAGACATTACACAGTTTATAGAGCCGTTTCAGTTGCGCAGAGACATTGCCTCACTGAGTGTGTTCTACCGGCTGTATCAAGGCGAATGATCTGAAGAGCTATTTAATTTAATCCCTTCCTCTGCTTTTCATAACCGAACCACGCGCGCTGGGCTTCGGAGCCATAGTTTTACAGTAAATCCTATCTGGGCAAGAACTAAAAAGTTAGCAGCTTCTTATCCCTGCCGCACCGTGAATCTGTGGAACAATCTCCTGGCCAGTGTTTCCTCCTTCCTACAATATGGAGTCCTGCAAGCGTAACGTGAAGAGACATTTACGCAGGCCGGTATGACAGCGGCGACCGACGAGGGATAACGCATCTCTCGGTAGTCGCCATTGTTTTTGGATTGTACTGTGCTCACCATCAGGCATAGTGCAGTCACTTTGTTGCGATACAATAAAAAAAACGCCTTATAAATCGATGAACGCCGGCTACACGCACGAAAAAGCATGGCCCATTGTCACGTTCCGCCTGATCGTATTATCATACCACATAACGAAAATTTTCTTCCCTACTGTGCCGTAAACAATGTCACTTTAAAAAAAAACAACTTAATAGTTTTCTGTAGTACCTACATGCGGACGGAATTGCGGGCACAACTAGTACTCTATACATTATTTTAATTAATTAAATTAACAATACTGAATAAATAATTATGAATACAACATATTTTTTCGATAGATAAAAAATTAGCTCGTGCCTGATTGTCAAGGGGTTGCGACCGCGCCTTATTATCATTTTAAAACGAGGGCTGCTTTAAAATTTACCTAACCAAAGTGTACATTCATATAATATAGTAACTCTCTTAAGTTAACTGTAATAAGGTTTAATATTGACTGTTCTTTATATTCTTAGCCTTAAAATGATGTTGTGTTTTTTTATACATTGTTACATTATTCTTGCTATACGCATTCATTTATTATCTTTATTTATATAAGAATAGAGTATCTTCTCGTACGTGGTTTACTTTGTGTTTGCGACATCAAACCCTAGTTCTGAAAATATGACGTCAGTACTGAGAGAGTCACAGTTACGCGAAGACAGATAGCGCATGGTATAATAAGGATGCGTTTGAATTTACAAATTTCTAGAGAAAGCTGAGGCAGTGTGTAATAAATAAATAAATTTATGTAATAAAATGAACAGTCATTATTTTATGGAACAAATTTGTAATGCTTTATCTTTTCATTATGCCATAGCTGAGTCCTGTCGTAATCTGTTCTTTGATGCATATAGCTTATACAAAACAATTTCGATGTTTTACATCTGCCAGGCGTCCCGGGACGCCGCTATTTTTTATAAATATGAATGTGAGTTTGTTTATTAAGCATTCATGCCTTAATTTCTTTTCACCAAGAAGTTTTCCATACGCCTTTTGAGGGGTACATAAAAGAATATGGGGTACTTATTATTAGAGTATCTTTACCTAGAAAGAAGTAATATTCCCGAAGTCAAATCTACAAATAAAAAATCGCGAGTGAAAGCTAGAAACAATGTATTATCGGCCACATGTATGAGATACTATTTGTTATAGGCATATAATAACAATCTGTAACTTTGTCCGATTTAAAATACAATATAAAAATAAAATACATCCTAGCCCTATCTAGTGACGAGTTATAGTAAAAACATAAACTTATTCTTTATTAAGTAAGACTTAAGTGATGACAGGTTGAATTCATGATGCTAGGTTGAACTGTGTTAAAGTTTATCCATATATGTATTTATCAACGACCATTAGTATACACAGCTTATAGCGTAATTTGACACAGAGTGAGCAGTCTGCTTTCTGCGCGCTATGTTCTTGTACGCATTATACCATGAAAGATTTATGTAAGTTAATTCGAAACACGATTGTGTTAGATAAAACATGTATGGCTCCAATGTATTGTTTGGAGTTTTGTTCGACGTGTCGCATGTCAGTATAGAAAGGGCTGGATTTATGAAAAATATGTCAAGGACAAGCTGGGCTTAGTTACTGAGAGTTCCG
Organism: Antheraea pernyi; assembly: GCA_015888305.1. Taxonomy (NCBI): domain Eukaryota; kingdom Metazoa; phylum Arthropoda; class Insecta; order Lepidoptera; family Saturniidae; genus Antheraea; species Antheraea pernyi. Next base: position 26,694 of record MU161227.1, on the reverse strand, counting down.
TATCACCACACAATATATCTGTTTCGGTTATATATTAAACAGTTATTACATTCTGTCTTAAACAGTTCGGGATCAATAACGGTGTTATAATTGTAAAGAATAACTAGCCTTTGGCCACGACTTCGTTCGCGTTCGCAGCGGAAACTCTCAAGAGGAAAAATACCCGATTTTGAAACATTCTTTGCCGGTGCTCCGCTCCTATTGGTCTTAGCGTGATGATATATAGCCTATATGATATATAGCCTATATGATATATAACCTTTCTCAATATGAGATCCCATAGAAGTAAGTTCAAAAGTGCTTATTATTATTACTAACATTTTTAAATAATTACGGAACAACTTATTGCTTTTGTTTGTCATCCGAACAACATTAGTTCGAATCAAAACCATTTTACCTTTAAGTTAAAAAAAATGTTGTCGGTAAACATAACGTATGACGTTGGAAATCAATAAATAGCTTCATTGGCTACTTAATTTGTAGTCCGGTGAAGCTGTTCAGGCCTTACTAGGCCAACAGCGTAGTAATTTCGAAAAAATTTTTTTTTTAAATATAAATGGCTCTTAGTTATAGTTAATCTTTTTAAACCAATGGATCAAGATATTTTAGTTAAATTTTTGTCCGAATCTATTAAAATTAATCGTAAAGAAAATCTTTATGATTATAAAATGCCGTGACGATTGATTACAGCTAATCTATTTATTGAGAGTGTAGTCAGCAATTGAATCATTCTTTGAATAATTCGTATGCTGTTTATATGGATCGATTATATATTTAGCCGATACACGTAACGTGCACTTTGGCAAGCAACTCTTCCTTACGCCGGACAATATGCACCTACGTTGCTCGCTCAGCGTCTAAAATAAACTCTAAGCTTTTCAATTAGCGCTCATTGTCTTTTGTCTCGTTCTCGATGACATTTCATAACATCACGCGTAGATATTTCTAGACAGGAATACAGTCCCGTATATCGGTCAGATAGTCTCAGAATTTAGTACTGCTCGGTGGTTCTAAAGCAATTTAAAAAATATCTGAGATAAATCAAAATGAATACTAAGAAGCATAAAAATAAAAAAGTAAATCGACAACCAAATTTAAATATTTTGCAAAAAGATGATACTAGCATATCAGATATTAGAACAGATACTCATATATCTCATACAGAATGTGATACTAAAGGTGAAAGCGTTCAAGACAATGACGTCATAAAACAAGTAGACGAACGGCATGAAGAAGAGGTCATTACTCCGAAAAAACCTAAAAGGAAAAAAGGTAAGAAAAAGGAAGATAAAGAGGAAGAATGTGACAATGATCAAGATAAATTATTAAAAACAATCAAGGTAGAAAATGAAGCTGTTGTAGAATCTGAGAATGTACATCAAGATGTGCCTGAAGTTATTCCTGTTCGAAAGAAGAAAAATAAGAAAAAAGGTGGTGACGTGGGAAGTGAAAAGAAGCTGTTACTAGACCAGAAACATGATGATATTCAAATAGTAGAAGCAACAGAAACTGAGTCTAAAACTGATAAAAGTTATATAAATTTGCCAAAAATAGAAACTGTAGAAGAAATTAATATTGCTAAGAAGAAAAACAAAAGGAAGAAAAATCGTACTGATTCAGAAAAATCTGATAAAAGTGTAGGAACAGTTTCATGTACATCAGCGTTTCAGATGTTATTGGACGCAGATAATGATGATAGATCAGACGACAATATTAAGGAATTTGGTTTGGAATCGGTTAGTAAAAACGATAATAATACTTCTGATATATTACAAGTTGGTACTGAAATTAAATTTGAAGATAAATCTAAAAAACTCGAAGAGTCTAACACTATTGTAGAACTCAAAATGAATGTCTTAGAAAATTTACATAGTATTGATGATGATAATAATAACAAAAAGGAAAATACCCAATCATCAAAAACAATAGATTTATTTCAAGAATATCAAAATGACTCTCAAAAAATATCCGTTAATGAAACTGCGGAAATAATATTAGCATGTGTCGATACGGTAAGTGATTCTGGAACAAAAAGTGAAATTTTTAGTATTGAGGAAGATAAACTAAAATGTAGGGCTAAAATAGTGAAACCTGTAGAGAAAAAACGAAAAAAAGATGGACAAGAGTCTCAAGTAAAAAACTTAACCGAAGGTACTTCTTTAGAAATAGAAAGTCAAACATCCTCGAATGAAGAAATTATTGAGAATATTGCCGCAGGAAATGCACCAGAAGAGAAAATTGAAGGTAATAATATTATGGCTAGTCACGTTTTAGACAAATCAAAAGAAATTGAGCAATCTATAACAACAACACGGGAGGACTCTCATACCGTTTTAGAAAACGTAAAGCAAAAACCTCCCAACGTACCTGATGTAGCCAAAACTGTGTCTAATATAACAGAGCAAACACATTTAGAAGAAGATATACAAAAAGAAAAAGTGGAAGCAACCTCGGACGTTGTAAAGGATGAACTAATATTTGAATCCTTAGTGCCTCTTGATTTCGCATCAGAATCATCGGAGGACAAATTAAATGAAATATTGAATATCATTGCGGAACCAACAGAAAATGACAAAAACAAAGAGTTTATTAAAACAGAATCTAAACAATTATCTGGAAACAATGAGAAAAGAAGAAAAAAAGGTAAAAAAACTCCTAAAATTCTTATCAACTCAGATATGTCCACAAAAACTATTGTGTTTGAAGAAAAAGAACATATTAAACCGAGTGAAATTGACAATAAAAGTTCAATGCTTACTGCTAGCGAGGACATAGAAATAAGAAGTGTCAAAGCTGATGAATCAGAAGGTTCAACGTGTGATGTTACACCAGAAATTCTCCACCCTCGATCGACTAGTGAACATTTAAAAGATGATAATAACAATACGATTATTCAAGAAGTTTTTGAAGATACTTTGAATATTCCTTTATCACCTGAAAATATACCACTAATTGAAGGGTCTGGAGAAACTCCAACAGATATACCGGAGACAATTTCTTCTGGAATTAAGTTAGTTGAAATAGAAAATATTTCAGCAAACCTCCAAGAAAAGACAGATATAAGGTCTAAGATGATGGAAGTAAATAAAGATATGGAAGAATTGAGATCTTCTATTGAGAAATCTTTAGCCGAACTAACTGCTTTACAAAAAAACGAAGAGATTTCGGAAAACCAGTTCAAAGATAAACATGAGCTTGAGATAAATAATGAAAATATTGTAGACACGCATGACATCATTCCTAAAAATACTGTATTAAGCCCTAGTGACAGTGATATTGCACATGCGGTAGATAAGTCAACAATCTCCATAAAATGTGAAAAAATGTCAGAAAAGGGCGAAAAAAGTACTGAATACAATGATGCAGAAATATCTTCTGTTAATATTGACCAATTACACCTTGAAGAAGTAAAACACATAGATATAAAATCAGATGAAACTACAATTAACGAAAACCTAATTAAAGAAGATAGTACAGATGTAATACCGCCAATATGTCCAGTAAGGAAAGACCATAAAAAAAGCAAGAAGAGAAAAGGTAGACAAGAAGCGAGTCAAATATCAAATACAGTTCCAAGTACACTTTCACATATTTCGACTCAAGATACAAAAACAGAAGAAAAATGTCAAGAAAGTACAGAAACATCTGAACAAAAGGGCGAACAACAATCTAGCACACGTGAAAATGATAATAAAACAGTGAATGAAGATGATCACCATTCCAATAAAAATGAGGCAGCAGATTATGAACCGATAGAGAATTTCGAAGATGCACTAACATCAAGCGCCGACGATATAAACCAAACATTTGAAATGATTGTTAACCAAGTGACAGAAGAATCTCAACAGCAATTAGCATTTCAGAAACCTGAAATAAACATCATTGAACCTAGCGAAGAATCCGAAAAAAAAGGCGTTGAAGAAAATCCTGTAACGCCGTCAAAAAACTTGCTTGGCCGTCCCGATATTCCTGCACGATCGAATAAAACCGATTATAAGAAAGAAAAAGATAAATCCCCGGACACAAAACAAGCTAAAGTTCAAATAAAAGATAATGTTGAAATTGAAATCAGTAAAGAATCAAAAGAATCACAGACTGAGAAAAAGAAGGAAGAAAAACTGAAGAAACAGTTGAGAGACGAAGAATATTTCTGTCAAATCAGTAACTGCGACGATTTCATCTATAAATACAGTTTCAGAAGAGTATTCTTGCAAAGCGCTTGCCACGTCTGTAAGAAGGAACTTACGCGATTTAGAGTGCCGTGTAAATTCTGTAGTCTGGTTTTCTATTGCAGTCTTAAACATAAGGATGATGATTGGCCGAAACATCAGGCGCTGTGTTTCGCTGTATCAACTATAGTGCATATCAAAGGTCAGTAAATACATCTATACATTTAATAAAATAACTGGACGAAATCTGTTCATTAAATATTTTAAGAAAATACACTCTGGTGGGGCTTAGAATCAGTGACAGAACATATTTCCATGGTTTTAAATTTTTTATCTGTCTGTGTGTCGTGTTTGTAGATTCACGCAAAAACTACTGGGTGGATTTTGACTAAATTTGGTATGGTGATGGTTTATACACCGGTATAACGTATAGGATATGTTTTACATATATAACACATCCGTGTATATGCATATCTTACTTATAAGAAAACACAAAAGAGAACACATTTACGCAAGAACTACTAAACGGATTTTCACGAAATTATGTATGATAGTAGTTTATACACCGCTATAGCATAGACGATATATTATACACATATATCACGTTCATATTTATGTATACTTATAAGAAGAACCAAATTCGAAGAAATTTGCATCTTTTTTCTGCTTTCATTTATTTTATTTATCTTGTCAAAAATTGTTTGTAATGTGAGCAATTATATTTATTATTTTAATTAACGTACATCGGATTGTTAATTATTGCTTTTATGGCGGCTTCAATCTTATCTTTTATATATTATATATTTATTTTATTTTATGTTTTATTATTTTATATTTTAAGCTTATAGTCCAAGATGTCTCGCACCATAGAGCATCCATGGCCCGATGTATCAACTTACTAATTGCATCGTCAGTCACGTCGGTGTAGTAGACACATGTGTTGGTGTCTCTGGATATTGTTACTATAGCATGTGAAACGCTATAGTGGATTTGCATCCTAAACTAAAATGAGTTCCGTTTGGATAAACTGATACATTTCGTATGATATACTAGGCTAATAATTGAAATTTCAATAGGTCAGAAGCACATATATGCAGATGCAAAGAATATAACTGGCCATAATTATCGTCTGCTACGTATGCAAGCGATACTTGGCTGTGAGAAAGTGTTAAAACGCAGGCTGATACCTTGGGAACAGGAGGTACTTCTATATCCCCGAATGTGCGCTGACGTAAGTTGCAGAGAGTGGAGGCAGTCGAAACTAAAAGATTGCGAAGGATGCGGACAGGTACCTTAGGTTTTTTTACGTTTTCTTTTCGCTGAAAAGTGTTTTTAGAAGAATGCTTTATTGATAATTTTACTTTTAATGCAACTGTTTTGACAGGATCGCCATTAAATATATATTAAAAAGGAATAACTATTGTACTACATTGCGTAGTGTAACATCAATTATATTAAGCACAATATCATTAAATGTCGTTACTAATCGTCGCTTTGTAATTAAGGATTATCAAAGTTTAACATTGTCTCTAATAGATAGCGTTACCTGTAGATTAGATGACGCTATCGTTTAGTCGCTATGTAATAATGCCTTAATAATGTGTTCAAGTTTCTTTTTCACGCTCTATTTCTTCACATTTTATCATTTATTGACCGAGTTTAATCTATTTGTTTTTATATTGTAATTTTTTGAAAGGTAAATAAAATTTACGAGAATCATAACAGTAATACCAATATTTCCTTCCATTATAGATTTCTTATTGCTCGGCAAATGCTGACCACTTGCCAAAGAGTCATCAACGTTGGTGCAAGTCGTATTCTTTGTATCAAAAATTGGTTCTCCACCAACAGACAAAAGGTCGACTTGAGCCAAAACTTCCAAGCAAAGTATTAAAAGAGTATCAGATACCAGAAAAAATTAACGAGGTCCTGGCGACTATGTTCGAAGAAAAAATAGGTTAGTTTAAAATATGTTTATTTTTAGTTCACTCTTTTGTCAAGTTGCTTATACGACTGAAGCAATACGGAAAATAAAACGTAAAACCTTATATGGAGACTAAACCTTGGTTTGGATTTTAGACATTAATGTTTTTATAACTATTACATTATAGATAAACTTGTTGCTTAGTAATTTATAATTCCGCATATCCTATTTCTAAATTATAACATTGACAGATTTAAACGACGTACAATATGCAGCATTGACACAGATTGCCACAGCACCATTGACTGTCGCTTTTTGCGATCAAATATATAGAAGCAAGAAGAAGTGTGCTACTATTGATAAGAATAAGGTAACTAGCATTTATAGATCCTTTCTAATAAGAAATAACTTATTAAAGTTATCTAGTTAAATCGATTGGACACAAAATAATGGGAAGAATGATGACAAAGATAGATGTATATTCATAAAGCTTACCTTAAGCTTACATTAAGCTGTGGTCTAACTACTCGTTTTTGTCTTAAGCTTATTACTCGTTATAGTAAAATTACGTGATAATAGAAACCTTGATTTTTTTTTTGTTTATTATTGAATATTCAGAATCATAATGTAAAAAAACTGTGTATATGCTGTAAAACCGATTGTTTAATAAGTTACTTTTTAATATCAGTATATCCCCTGAAAAACCTTCATCTGTTACAATTTTTTTCGTCTTAAAAACGAAAGTTTTATAAATTTTACTCTTCCTATAACAGAGTTCGGCATTCGTCATCCACGTAGTCGGAGCTGAGCTTCAATTCGAAGCAGATGTGTTGAACAAATGGGAAATCTATTTTCTACATCTTCGATCTGATGTGAAAGAGCTGAGAGTTGTTCTTATCAGTCCTGACTTGAACCCTGGCAAATTACCTTTGGATCTGCTTGGGAGAATTAGGTTTGCTTTTCCTTTGTTATCAGTATAAATATTTTACTTAATGCATTCAGTAATTCATTTTCTGTTTTCAGCAACACTTACTGTTAATTTTTATTTATCATTAATCAGTTTTGTGGTGCAGTTGCAAATGATTTGTGTCAAACAAATATCATCTTGACGATGGTACCTCGTTACTTATATCTGCTATATTATTTTCAAAAACGCTTTGTTGGCGAACGTTTAAAGGAAGCTCCTTTTTTAAAATTATTTATTGATTAAGTGTAATAATGGATAACTATTTGTCAAAATTAATATAATTGCCTACAGACACGTCTTTTATATCTTTAAGACTCTCCTGGAAATAATATGCATAATTTGATGTATTCATTTTAGACTCTGCGAGAACTGTCGCCAGAACAAACGCCGTGTGGTTTTTAACTTTCAAGATAATAAGACTTACCAGGAGTACAGGAACAGTGACGACTTCATATATCCTGATATTGGTGAGGATTTAGATTAAAAGTCGTTTTTATGCACAGTTATTGGGAAATAAGTAATAGAATAAAATTAATATAATAGAATAGGAAATTATAATTTCTAGGAAGTAGTCTTTGATCGTTATTTTTTCCTTGAGAGTTGGTTGGATATATTAATATTCCTGAAGAAGAAGCATTTAACAAAACTGATCAATTTACCATCAACCATCTTAAAAATGGTTAGGATAGGATCAGGTTATGATGACAATTTGCGATAAGCTTTACCAAAAAAAATTAGTAGGGATATTGCGATAATAGCCAACAAAAAATCCATATTGTGTTATTAGTACTTTTCATAAGAAATCTCACATTGTTTAATATAGAAGATAATTTGAAGGTGTAGATAGAAAAATGATTGATTCCTCTTACTATTTAGGAAGATGACTTAGTTTCTGCAATTAATATACTTTTCAGTATGTGCCTTCAATCCCGGTCTCCACAGAGCTTCGGTTTACAACGGCAAAGATCCCTGGCCGGCCACCATTAATACAGTGATAAAATTAAAATGCCCATTCGTTATCACCTCCCACACGACCACGGAGCTTAACAGAGACCTTGTTAGGCTAAAAGAGTTCGCAGAGCTGGAAGTAATCGTGGGTCCGAGACCAAATCCTTTCTCGAGCGTGAGACCAGACCGCAATTTTATCTCTGATGATGAAGTACCGTTACTGTTTAAAAACCATTGTTTTATGATATTATTTGGGTTGTAATTCTTTGTTTGAGTGCATTGTTTGATGAATTGAATACTCATTTATTGTTTGTTGTTTTCTGAATAAAGATTAATGTCTGATTTGTTATACTACTGTGTTATTTTAAAGTCTTTTTACATTATGGTGTTAAAGTTGATAAAGCGATTACAACTTGATTATCTATGGATGTTTAGTTCTCCACAGTTTATAGCTTAGTCAGTCATCACGTCAATCGACAGATGGTTGTACTTTACAGTGATCTTGAGCTTTCGATAAGGGAACCATGTGATGAAACTATATAATAGTGAAGTGACAATTCCTAATGTGTGAGTGGTTAACAACCGCCCTGAACTTGAAAATATATTGCCAAACATTAAAAGTCGTGTTAGATAATCATTACTACTTACTAGATCGATAGAGCAAGTCAGGACACTGGGAAAGAACCACAGGTTTACCTGGATTACAGTTCCTTAAATTGTAGCCGAATTTTCGTAGGTGGCAGCAACAATGTCGGCGTACGAGAGTCGTTAAAGATATGGGAAGAGGTTGGAGCTTAGAGGATTAGCAAAACGGGCGATGATATGCAATCGTCCAATCAAATTGGCTCATTTGTTAAATTTATACGCTCGCGTTTCTTTGGACGCACATCTTTACTTATCCAGGCGTGTTCTAGTAGTTGCAGTTAAGAAATAATCTCTCTAGACAGGCGCGTTACCACCAGCGATATATGATTGCGAGCCAAATATAAACAAAGTTGCTAAGAAGATAGATATATCAGTTGAATATCTATATATGACATTGTTCCAAAACCCAATGAACTTTAATCTCGTTTGGATTTACACAGTTTATGGCTTCATATACCAGCTTTAATTAAATGCTGTCGGCTTATTAATTAGCTTAATATTATCGTGTCATGTAAGATGATATACGATGATAGCTCAGTGGTTAGCGCGTTCGGGCACCGCGTCGAATGAAATATTCGTTTCCTTCCCCGAACAATCCGATTGTGGAATGAGCTTCCTGCTG
>MU161227.1:0-17401 GCA_015888305.1 Antheraea pernyi | reverse complement strand
AGACTACAGTATGGAGTGCTTCAAGGGGAAAATAAATAGGTTATTTAAGGGTAACGCTTCTGATGTTACAGGCGTCCATAGGCTGCGGTTACCGCTTTACATCAGGCGGCCCGCATGCTTGTTTACTACCGTCGTGGTATAAAAAAAGAAATAGGTTTGAAAATTTACGAAAGAGCCCGAACTTTGAGTGAAGGAAAACATTGCGATGAAACAATATCATAGTTGTAGGTATAGTGCTTAGGTATAGTAGCTTTTTCTAATCCCGCCGGGTTAACTACGACCCTTAAGTTGAAAAATATAATACCGAGTGGTTTGCTGGTGGTCAAAATCAACTTAAAATCGCTTTCGTATGATTTCATAAAAATCTACATGACACTGGCAGAATTGTGGACTTTCAACAGTCTCTATAAAAGCTAACGGCAAATGTTAATTGAAACAAGAAACAGTCGATAAGAAATAAAAGAAAAAACAGCCACAAAATCAAATATAATTTATATATTTATATTAAACACGAATTATTATAATGTGAAATATATTTACATAAGTCAATATATACTATTTTTATTATGTAAATAAAATTATTATTAAAATATTTATAAAATATATGCAATTTTAATAATCATATAACATATGTGATTGGAATTATTATAAATATTTACAAATTAATCTATTTAAACGTATCACAGATAAACTTGTATATAAAATAACTGTTAGTTATATTAGAGAGCTATTATAATATTCGAGTTTATATTTTATATATTTTATAAAATATATGACATAATGTCATCTCGACATTTATTTTTGCAACATAAAATGTAAATTTAATAAAGGAATTCATATCTGTAAATGAATACTACTTTATAATAAAATAACTGTTATGGAATATATCACATATAACTGCTATTTTTCACATGAAAAAAAAAATAATTTGTCATATAATCACCGACTTTAAAATAACTGTTATGGAATATATTACATAACTGCTATTTTTCACATGAACAAAATAAATAATTTGTCATATAATCACTGACTTCTGTAACTATTCATGGTGTTACTTATTTTGTATCTCTGTTATTTTTCATACAGTTTGTATGAATTTATATCACTCCTATTTATCACTGTTACTTTTCTTGTGTAATATTTGCATTTATAATTTATTTTTATAATTCGTTTATTTATCTAACAAAAATCTATAGGTTTCTTATAAATTAATCATAATCGATAAACAAAGTTTATAACCAGTAACAGATTTTTAAACTAAATTTCATTAAAAATCATGTAATATTAGTTGTGTATAATGTTAATTTATGTCACTGCTCTTTTCGTCTCGTAATATGAAATATTTTATATGGTAAATCGAGAAAATACAGTTACTGCTTAGAATTGTGACTCTTGCGGGGAGTTTTTTTTAATTATATTCTCATATTACTGGTGTTGCTAAAAAAGGTAGTTTTGGTAGCGTTCCTTCATTTTCTTCATATTTAATTTTCTTTTAAAATTAACGCATTATTATTTATCACCAGTTAAATAGCAGCGATAAAATTTAAATTTCATTGTTACACAATTATATTAAAATAGCTTCAAATCACATGTCTCTAATTGTGACACTCTTAAATATTAATTTAATTACTGTTATAATTACATATGGATTTTAAATATTATCTAATATTGAAGTATCATACCTACTGAACGCTTTGGGTTTTCAGTTAAATGTTAATTAAATATTCTAACAGATATTCTTATAAAATACAATTATATACAATCATAAAGAAATATCAGTCATATGATATCAACAACAGCTTCTGCGTTTTACTAAAATTAGAAATAAAGAGAAAATTGATTATATTTGTTTTACACGATATAAATTTTTTTTGTTATTTAAATTATTCACCAGAAATGACGCTATCTTTAATATGTAATCGTTTCTCTGAAGCAGATAAATAAACAGTCTGACGACTTCAATAAAAATATATTATAAGTAATGTTTGGGCGCCATTTCGATTTAGTGAGCCAATAGTCATTAAGTATTGGTATTCAAAATAAAAATAAAAACACGAGAGAAGCCGCGAGCTTTGGTTGCACATATATATATTTTAATCTTGATAACTACCATATATAAGTATTGTTAAGAACAGTTCCCAAAAACAGCACACAAACATTTAACAACAGAATACATATAAAATATAATACATATGTAGGGTTTGTGCGCTGAGACAACTTGCGAACTTGAACGTACCTAAAAGAAAATATTGGAATTATTATCACAAAAAAAAACAACACTATTCCATACACTTCTGAAATTGAATTGCGTAGAGATATGCATTAGAATATATAAAATAACCGTGTGTTAATGTGTTAATATAAAAAAAAATGCGTAAACGATGCGTTCCAAATGAGAAGATAATCGCATTCATGACAACTTCATTCATATACTTGTCAAAATTGTACCGTCAGTAGTAAACATAGTAAATTAAATTATAGTGGCGGCCATTGTCCCGGCTTGATATTAAAAAAACCTTGACAAATTATGTACTTAAACCTTCCTGAAAACCGAATTAAAATACGTTGAGTAGTTTTTGAGTTAATCGCGAACAGGCAGATAGATGTGGCAGAGGTCTTTGTTTTATGCGGCCATTGTCCCGGCTTGATATTAAAAAAACCTTGACAAATTATGTACTTAAACCTTCCTGAAAACCGAATTAAAATACGTTGAGTAGTTTTTGAGTTAATCGCGAACAGGCAGATAGATGTGGCAGAGGTCTTTGTTTTATATGTAGTGATAACAGATAAATAGACGTTGTATTCGGATACATATAAAGTAGTTAGTTGACTCGACCATATGTTCCTGTGGCTTAGATATTACATATTTAATTAAAATTATGATGAAGTATTTAAATGCGTTGGTATGAGATATGTATAACAGTCGGTCCTACGGTTTCCTGTTAACTAACTAATTTAAAGCGCCCTCTGTTCGAGACTCATGAAACTAAACATTAATAACAATAATCAACATTGACAATCATTTAATTTGTAATTTAAAAAAAATTAGGACATTAATTGAAATATAAATGATACATAAATACCAACGTTTCATGAAGATCGGTTGAGTAGTTTAGGAGTTCATCGTGGACAAACATCATGACACTAGATTTATATATCTAGATTAGAACCAATCTATTTAATTACACGGCGTAGACAAATTTTTGGGATTTTTCGTAAATTAGTCTGTCATGTTGTAGTTTTTATTCTAAATTTGTATTTTTCGACCCAAATATGTAATTGATGTAGTTTTGCATAATAATACAGTTTGATTGTAAACGGGTGAAATGAATTGGGAAAAGAAAACGGATAATATGAATCTTGAAATGTACCAAAAACACCTTATAAACTCTAACAAAGGGCCACCATTTGTTGGAACACTGTAGTCATTACCAGATAATTTTTAATAATTACATTACTTCTAATGGCAGTAATAATTTTCAATAAAGAGATTGCTTACCAAAGTAAAAAGAACAAACACTTGTCATTGAAGTAATAAGAAGGGGAAGCCATTTCATGTCAATAATACTTTTAGTGTATTGTTTCCGAGAAATAGTAATTTAAATAGAAAATATGTCTTTATTTTACTTACTGGGTCCAATTTTGAATCTAAACCATTCTTGAATCAACCTGAACACATACACACAAAAACTGTACAGCCGTTAAGAAGGAGTTCAGTCACATACATACGGAGAGAACAATTATATATATAAACATTGTGCAATCACGGAAATGTATAATTAGCACATATTTTTCTTTTTCCAATCGAACATTTCCAATTACAGATACTCGTGAAATCCGAATCAAGTTTGCCGTTTGGCAGTTATCTACTTATTTGAAACGCATATCTAGCAAGCTCCGAGAACCTCACTTTGGGTTATTATCAGTCGTTTTAGCAATATAATGAGAGCTTTTAGATACTATGTCTATAAATATTACTAGGAAATGTTAGTAAAAAGTGGAGATTCTGTTTTAGAAATCAGATATTGATATATGAGTCGTTAAATTTCAAAATGATCTAAATCCAATGTTAGCCGATCCTAATATTTTACGTTATTTTCAAGATCTCCAAAATTTTGTACCTGTAACATATGACGAGCATAAAATAAAACTAACATCCTTATGAACGGCAAAATTTGAACTTAATTCTCGGTGTATAAAAACTGAAAATCTAAAAGAAATGAAACATGTTATATGTATGAACGATAATTGACACAAAATGTCCTCCAAATGGTTTCAGTTAATGAGGAGCTAATTTAATCAGAAAGTATGGATGTTATAAAACAAAGACAAATACCTGATCAAGTGCAGTTGAAGCCGATGCTATTGCTTTATTAAGTTCATTTATATTAACTTTTGCAGTAACTCTTCTGCTTATTTCTGTTTCTTCGCTCACAGAAACGAAATCATTAGTCTCTGTTGATCTTTCGACATCATTAAATTTAAAATCAATATTCCCTTCAGTAGTCAAATCAGTAGATGTAGGATCTTTAAAATTATCCTCAGAAAATGTATTTTGATTAAAAAATTCATCTTCTATACTAATTCCTTCCGTGGTAAAATATGATTCTATAATATCAGTACTTTTAGTTTCTACAACGCTTTTGTAAATATCTGTTGTTTTATCTTCTAGACCTCTTTCAGTATTTGCAGCGAAGCTTTCATTAATATTTGGTGTAGTTAAAGATTCTGATCTCTCTTTTCTCTCAACACTTGTACTATTCAATCTCACGTCTAAGTTATTATTGTAATTTACTTTGTCTATGATACTGTCTTTTATAGTTTCACTGGTTTCTAAATCATTATTTGGTGTTTCGTAACTCGCTGTTGTGATATTATCAAACGCTAATACTTTCTTTCCATCATTACTTACAAAGTTTGTACTATTTGTATTTATATTATTATTATCTTTTAAATGATTAAGTAACCAATCAATTAAAATGCTATCGTTAGGCTCTTTAAGTCTTGTTTCATTAATAACTTTATCATTATGAGTACGGTTGTAACCAGGTTTCTTTCTTATTTCTTCCTCGACATAATGTTCTATGTCCCTTGTGTAGTTTTCTGGTGGTATCCAGTGATATTCTGGATCTAACTGAGGTTTGTCGTTTTGTGGTTTTATAGTTATTTTCTCATGATAAGGTTTAACTGTTGATACTTTGTCACGTAGTTTTATTCTCGGTTTCGTGTATTCAGCTATTGCTGGTCCCATAGTTTTTTCTAAATAATCTTGTAGTTTCGCACATTTGGCTATTGTGTTCACGTCATTTGAACTACCCCATATTATGAAACCGGATGCGTTTGATCTATATAAAGTTGATAACGCTGTTTTGAGGTCTCCCTGAAATTGTGTAACATTGTTGTTATCTTTCAATAATTAATATTTCTACGAGTATTTGCAAAAATTAAAATATATGTGTATGAAATTATGTTTTATTGTAAATTATGCAGGTTCTTGTAAGGAAACTATAATATTTTTGTAATAATGGGGGATTGCATAGTATTTGCTTTTGTATACTTCCTTTTACCTATATGTCATTAGGTTTTTTACTTTCAAAAACGGTGTCGTTACCATTTCAAAATGAGAGTTTAGACGTCCCTAACATTTTATGTTATTGCGCAAGATCTTAAAATTTTGTACATGTAAAATACGAAGGTCATAAAACAAAAGAACTAAAAACCTTATGGTTGGCTAAATTTAAACTTCGTTCTTGGTATATAAATACTGGAAATCTTTAAAAAGTGAAATATGTTATATGAACGGTTATAATTGTATTTAGCTCATTTAGAAATATTGACACAATTTAGAATTTTTAAGGGCCAAGAAATATTTAAACGACAAAAATAGGTTTAGAAAATACCAAACTAACCTCAGAAAAATAACCGTCATCTCGATATCGGAACCAAAAGTATGGGAGCACCGTTGCTTTTCTGTTGACCCTTTCTGCTTCCTCCACTCGGCCGGTGATGAGCGCCTCCAGCTGCGCCGCGCTCAGCTCGCTGGAGCTGTACACCGAGGGGAACAGCGCAGAGCTCTCCGACCACAGCCAGCGCAGCCTGGGAGGCCAGGAACCATAATGCTGCCTTAGACGGGACTCATTCCATTGCGAATATACACAGACAGTATCGCCTTGGATGGAAACCCCGTTCAGAAGCATATTACGTTTAGAAACTGTTACATTAATATTCATGATTGCAAATCGATGCCAATTTCTATCACTCTATACATGCAAATATCGATGCTTCATACCCAAATTGAAGTATGTCTATAATATTTACAAAAATATCTATAATATTATATAAATGGAAATCCTACTTATCTCATCATCAGATCATACTTTATAGGATTTAGTGTCTGGCCATAACCTTACCTGATGTTACGAGACGATGAGGCCTAATAAAGTAGTGTATAGGTATACACTGTGTACACATGTATAGGTAGCGCTGTAGCGGGAAGGAGGGGGGAGGGGAGCGAACGGGCTCTCTGTGTCAAACGCACATGAGATAAAATATCTAAAGATGGGTCGTACGTTATGCGTTACGATTTCTAAGAATTAAAGATTCATTTTATGTATATTGCTTCTTTATTTGTACTTATCTAAAAATGATATTAGACAAAAACAGGGATTGGGTATAATTATATTATATACAGCTTCAAAAAATTATGCTTTGATGTCGTAAGATCTGTCTGACATTAGGAATATCATGTGAGTTTATGCTCTTTACTTCCCAGTCCCCACCTCCCCGCGCATACCTAAGGCACGATACAGCGATACCGATATGGAATACGTTTACTGTACTTCATTTTTCAGCTTTACGGTGTCAGCCATTCAGGCAGACATCACAAAAAGCTCTATCACTTCACTATACTATGGTCTTATACCGATATTTTTCTTTACTAGAAGATCTGGCTCATTATAGGGATTCGAATTTACATCGGACGACGCAATGGCTCACGCACTGAGTGACTCTACCTCTCTGCTGCCACAGTTGGTTGTTATCAGAAAGTTACCAATTTGTTACACGGCATGTACCCCTTAAAATAGAGGCTAACTATGGTGTTCTCATTGACAGGTATGAATTATAATTGAATCTTAATTTCATAAAAAATATACCGGTCATTCTCGTCGGACACCTTTTCAGCACAGGACTGTTTGAAGTTATTGTTAGCCATATTGAAGCAGTACGGGAACCCGTAGTAACCCCATACTGCGTTTGGTCGCATCTCCTTCGCTATAGAAAGCGTATACTCCATGAACGAACGCGCTGCTTCTTCAAAACGTTGTTTTGCCTGGAAATATTGACAGAAAGTATATGTTATTGCATGGTTATCGCAACCTTCGGTGATTCATTCGGTTTTTCTCTTATAGCCTATGGTTTATCCTTACTACCCGTAATGCAATTTCCGATATCTCAGTTCATTGATTCAAAACGACGGTAGCATAGACAAGGGAGTGAGGAAAATGTTAAATACAGAATGTATGAAACGGCGGAAGGTATCTGGGATAGGTTGTAACCTACGAATGCCCTTGAAACTCAAGAGGAAAGTATATAAAACTATTATAAGACAAGCCATGCTGTATGTATGTGAGTGATGGGCTACGAAAGAGAGGGATAAAAGAAAACTACATGTGGCAGAGATGTGAATGTCAAAGTGGATATGTAGTGTCACTAGAATGGATAGGATTAAGAATGAATATCAGAGGAAGCTTGAAAATATCACTAGTGACAGAGAAGTTGGGGAGTAAAAGTTTATAATATAGTATGGTATGGACATGTCATGAGGAGAGATGAAAACCATGTAATAAAAGAGTTTTGATTATGATGGTGGACGGATATAGGAATAGAGGAATACCGAAAAAGGTATCGATAGATAGTGTGAAAAATGATATGTGTATAAAATGTGTGAATACTACGATGATATCTGACAGGGGAAAGTGCAAAAGGAAAGCATGTAGTGCCGAAACTACTTATGCGGTATAAAGGTAGGAAGATGACGATGATGGTTGTGACCTAGTACAGTATAGATCTTGAAACCCGTTGGATTATCGGCCGATCTCATCATCATCTGCTCCTAACCGTTATCGGTTACAGCGACCGCTAATAGAAACTTAACAATCTATTTCTCCGCCCTTTCGTGTGCACGTAGGTGACTGGCGTATCCTACCTTCGCAGTAAACGTACGTCCACACTTGGGACATGTCAATACACCGTTATTATAATAATATTGTATAGCCTTAGGTAGTCTGGCTTTTAGTTCATTACGCTTAGTATCAAGCTCCGCTTTTCTTCTACTCTCAAATGTGTCAATTTGACTTTGTAAAAGAGTTTTCCACTCTGACCGTTTCATAGCTGTTGTTTCCCATACAGATCTCACCACGCAACACACCTATGTTACGCTTTGTATAAACTGATGATGTATATAACTGTTATTTTTATTTGCTTATTTACATTTGCATTTTTTTTCGAACTCAATATAATCAAAATTTTTGTTCAATTTAGGTCCTAATAAGGCACTTATGGAGATCAAAACTGGACGGACAAAAAAATGGAAATCAACCCAGTCATCAAGAAGAACCGGTAAGGAACTCGATCAGGTTGATCTTTGAAACATGCATATTTTTATAATACATTACATTTATAATAGTTTGAAGCGGATGCACAGGGAGGAGCGTTAATTCCTCGCATCACCATCGTTCGCATATTGACCTATACTATCATAGCCTTTTGACATCAAAACCCGCTTGGCATGATGCTTGAATTTACTATCCTGACAATTTTAGTCTGGCAGTAGTAGTCTCTAGGGGTATTGCAATATATCATGAAGGGTGTCCCGATGTATTATTTGATCCCAAATACTATGTTATATAGTAGGTAGAAATGATGGTAATCCGTGATGTTACAAGAGGAAATGACTCTCAGATATTGGTATCGATGGTACTTGACGATTTTTTATCGATTTGGTTAGCGTATACTTGAAACTGTTTAAAGCACACCAGTAAACAGTCTTCCGTCACCAGTAAACCTCATAATTATGTGAACGTAGAAATGAGCTTGTTTATGCAATACGTACTAATAGTGTTAAGTGTAACTAAGATGTCTATCATGTATATATTACTACGGTGTCTCTATGTATAATCTATTTTCTGTTTTAAGGATATTTATGACTAGCTATGCGCGCGACTCCGTCCGCGTAGAACCGAATGGAAGCTAAAACATAAAAAGCAATGACTGATAAAATCATCTGGATGTATTAAGTTCATTTACTTATCTGCTTTTCTCTTGTAATTAAGTAGCGTCACCATTGAAATCACAATAGCGTTTGATGGAGTGAACCGATTTTAATTAAACCAAGACTAAATGTTACTCGAGGATATATTTTATGATTTTCTTGGTGAGGTTTTATCGTGAACACAGTACGTTAGCATGAATTCGTGTTCAAACAAAGAGACAGACAGTCATTTCTAAAAACGATTGAAATGTATTTGTGTTGTTTGATTAATCATTCCAAGATAAGATACCTACAACAATTTTTTTCACAAAAATCTAAAAAGTGCAGACACGTTTCATTTATATTCTTATTATAAGCATATAATATAAAGCATATTATAATAAAGATAGATAAATATCTCTCAAAAAATAGTTATAGTTATATGGGTATTTAAGGGGACGCCTAGGGCTAACTACACCACTGGTTAGTGTTGTGCAACTTGCGGCGCCGCATTGATCTAAATACTTCCACTAAACTCGTCTTGATTGATTTCGTTGCATCAACTGCGCACAAGTAAAACGCATCGCGATCATTTGTTCTAATTAATCCATATCACAGTCGGTACATTAAATTTACTCGTGACTTCCAACTAATAATTGGTGAGTCTTTTATAGCGAGTTTGTGATTTAAAAAATAAATTGGCTTTAATGACATTGCCATTGGTTGTTTTTTTTCAAACACCACATACTAACTACATACATTGAATGATCCCGTTACGGGACAAGCCAAAAGAAGCTTCTTATGATAGATATATTGTCATTTGCGTAGTACTAGCATTATCCCTACTAATACTGGATATGCAACTGCTGATACCCGTATGCGACATGTCTAATCGTACCATTATTAATATTAGGTTTTGCCGTTTGTATTTGTAATTGCCGTTTTGTATGAAAAACTTTAAACGAATTTTTTTCATGTATTTTTTATTTGTATTGATCATAGAATTATGAAACCGCTTACACTTACAACTACGCGCGGGTTTGTTACTCTATGGTATTAATCTAAGTAATCACCCATGCAATCAATGCATCTTTGCCAACGCAGTGGCAGTTTATTGATGCCCTTCTTAAAGAAATTAGGACGGGAGGCAACAAATTCTTCAAAGGCATTTTGTACTGCCTCGCGGGTATTGATTTTTTTTTCCGCCAAGGAGTTATCCAGATTCTGGGAAAACTAGTAGTCTGTTGGCACAAGGTCTGGTGAGTAGGGCGGATGACAGAGAACTTCCAAGCCCAGTTTTTGCAACTTGGAGACCGTCTGCTGTGCAGTATGAGGTCGCGCGTTGTCGTGCAGGAGCAGCGGAGACGAGCGATGGACCAAGGCTGGTCGGAGATGTGCCAGCTTCTCCAACCTTCAAATTCTTAGCCAAACAAAAAATATTTTGATTTGAAATGGCCAGTACTGCAGAACGGCAATTTCATAGATAAAGACCTACATATTAAAAGTAGTGTGTTTTTCATTATTATCGGGTTCTACTATCAGGAGTTATGCGATAGGAAAGTATGTAAGGGCGTAAATTTTAACAGCCTAAGTCAGTGGTCGGTAAACTCGTCATCCAAAAGAGCCAAATATGTCTTTTCAAAATGAATCGAGAACGAACTTTAAATGTTACCGTCCGTACGGGATTTAGTTTTTTTTATGATCTTCATATTTTATATGTACAAAATTTGAAGATCTAGAGATAAATAATGTAAAATATTAGGAACAGCTAAATTGGATTTAGCTTATTTTGAAAACTAACGACAGAAATATTAACATTTGTAGGTGGTAGAGCCACGCTGAAGCTATTATTGGTTTCAGCATGAATGGGTCGGCTACCACCCTCTCCCAGAAAACCGACGTGAAGTAAAAGTGCTTGCATTGGTGCGTTTCGTTCGGTCAGTGAGAGCGCCGGAGGCCCATCTCCTCTTTCCTCCCCTCCCCCATCCCACACTCCTCCCTTCCCCCAAACACAGGCTGGCAACGCACTTGCGACTCCCTTGGTGTTGCTAGTGTCTATGGGCGGCGGTGATCTCTTCCCATCAGGTGACCCGCCTGTTCGTTTGCCTACGATAATATAAAAAAAATATTTATATTAACAATATAATAATGGAGCTTTATCAAAGAGCTGTTTTTAGACTTAAGCTTTGCTTTAGGAATGAAATTCCTATGGAAATAATTGGGATTAAAAGTACACTCTCTAGCTTATCTTAGCTAAATAAAAAAAAAAGTCTTTTTTCTTCAGGCGACAAGCCGTGCTTTGTTGGTTTCTAAAAATGTGCTTCTTTTCTGTAGGCTTATTTCTCACAAACAATTCGTCTAGCAAGCAAGTTAAGCAAGCAAAGCAAGTTAATAAATAATACTTCGTGTCAGCACTATACATTTTTTAGAAAAACTATAATGAAGGGGACAAAGAAGCGCGATATGCTGACGATTGTCCTAAGTAATTGTTAGCAAACGCTTATTCTGCGTCTTGATGATGAATTTTCTATGCTACCGTATTAGAATCGGCTCTCACATTGCCAATGATGGTGAAGATATGATTATTGTTATACACTAGCTTCTGCCCGTGACTTCGTCCGAGTGGAATAGTTACCATTTACGCAGCACACGCAGCGGAAGGTCTCAAAACGAAAAAAAAAACAATGAAACATTCTTAATTGATGCTCCGCTCCTGCTCTTAGCGTGGCGATATATATCCTATAGCCTTAGCTATAGCTATAAATAGGTATTAAATAACTATAAATTAGCTATTTAAGATTGAAATACTTTTTAAAATCGGATCATTAGTTCCTGAGATTAGCGCGTTCAAGCAAACGAACATTCAGCAAACTTCAGATTTATAATATTAGTATAGAAGTATACATATACGCATATCACAATCCATCCATACTTTCTTCTGTTTACTCCTACTTCTATATATATCCATCTTAAAGCTCAACACTCTTTTAGTTACGTGTCTTTCATCTCTATTCACGGCATCCCCTTACCACTCTAATCCACTCTTCAACTTTTTATTTATTGTCCACAATACTGACTACAATAATACTTAGAAATGAATAATATTGAAAAATCATGCGATGATTGCACTCTTCTAGATGTGGACACAGCATGCGTATAAGATAAAGAAAAATACATTAGGCGATAGAAAAACTAAATAAACTAATCTGTACATATAATAAAAATGTAAATCTAACGTGTCTGTACTTTTAAATTTTTGTGAAAAAAATTGTTGGAGGTGTCTTGGAATGAGTAATAAAATAGATTTCAATCCTTTTTAGAATTATATGTCTGCCTGTCTGTTTGTACGGACACGCATCACTGCTAAAGTACTGGGTCATCATAAAGCATATCCTCGAGTAACATTTAGTCTTGGTTTCATTAAAATCGGTTCGCTCTATCAAAAGTTATTGTAATTTTAATGACGACGCGACTTAAATACGAGAGATAAGTAGATAAGTAAATCTATATATTGTTATATATTCAGGATCTCGGAAACGGCGTCAGCGATTTCCATGAAACTTATTATGTAGGTGGTTTCGGGGAAGATAAATCGATCTAGCTAGATTTCATTTATAGAAAACTTTTTTTCTCTGAGTTTTCAGGCAATGAAAAAATATAGCTAGAATGTAGAGGTAAATTTCGCCACCGCAGTCAAAACAAAAATAGCTCAGATGGAAATCGGCTGTTTCGAAAATCCGTCTAATCTCAGTTCGAATCCGAGTGACAGCAAAAGAGATGTCTTTTTTTTTTTGGTTTAAAAATGCTAATATTGTGAGGCAAATCTAAAAGTTTATTTGAATTTAAAAATGTTTTTTAAAGAACCGAGCTAGGCTCAGCCGTCCTGGTACTAGACTTAATACATTCAGATCATTTTATTAGTCACTGTGTTTTTACATTATATTCCACGCGGATGGAATCGCGGGCACAGCTAGTCTATAATAAAACTAAGATCCTAAGTTCTTATTTCCTTATAGCCTAACTTACTTATAGCCGGTATGAATGTTATATACATAACGACGTCAGAAAACAGTGTACGGTAAGAACAGAAAACAAATTAGACGACCGATAAAGTCTGGAAATCATTTTCTTGGTATAACAAAGTCCTTTAAACAACTCTGACTTGTGTACACAACGCTTGCGGATTCAGCTCTAAATTAATGGGTTTATTTTGGAAGTCTGATGCATTCGTAATTTACATTGCTTTCGGAAAATACATACGCATCTTGCATGTCAACGGACGTTGTTTAAATCAATGCTTTCTTGATTTTATAAAGATTTTTTTTAATATCATATTAGGCAAACGAACAGACGGATCACCCGATGTTAAGTGATCACCACCGTCCATATACACTTGCAACACCAGAAGAGTTGCAAGGGCATTGCCAGCTTGAGATTGGAGGGAGGGGGGAGAGAAGTGGGCCTCCAACGCTCTCACTGACCGAACGAAACGCAGTAATGCAAGCACTGTTACTTTAAGTCGGTTTTCTATGAGAGGGTGATAGTACCCCGGGCGAGTCGACACAGTCATGCTGAAACCAGTAATAGCTTCAATATAAATCTCATTATAAATGTCCAAAGGAAATTGAAAATGTGATGAATTACATAACGTTACGTTTATTTTTATCATGCTTAATTTTTTTTTAAAGTTCGTAAACTATATTGTGGTAAAAGTCCATGTAGTGTTTAAGAAATACATTTTCCTAATAAATATATATTTTTTTGAACTTTTAACACTATTTGGCCACCCCCCACACAGATTGAAGCGTGATATTCAACTCTGACCTAAATAAGTTCATAGTTAATTATTAAAATAGGCCCTTAACAAAACTAATTGCGCGCGCGCAGTAATAATTGTCCAGAGAGATAATACCATTGGTTAACTGAACCCAACGGAATGTTTTTATGTTATTCAGGGAATATTCCATTGTTTTCAATTTTTGTTGGATGTTGTTCTATGATTGAGTGGAACTGCGTCACCACTTCAAAATACTTAATAGCTAACACTGAAATTACTATACACTAAAAACTGCTAGATAAACGCTAATATGAAAAGTCGGGTTATAATTAAAACTAGCTATGACCGTGACTACGTTCGCGTGAAATTTAATGCAAAAATACAATGATTTTAAAATCATTGATATACATTCAGATATCTAATCTCTTATTAAAAGGTTTTATCATAAACATGGTACTTCAGCAGTGATGCGTTCATAAATATACAGACAGACGGACAGCAAGACATTTAAAAAATGATTGAAATGTATTTTGTTGCTTATTTCTAGTCACCCGCAACATTTTTTTGTACAAAAATCTAAAAAGTACAGTCACGTAATATTTATATTTTATTATATGTATAGATGTAAAAATAAGTCTTGTTACACTTATTTCGGTCTAGCTTCCATCCTCTCAGAGCGTGTTACGCTTAATTATATAGAAAAAAATCTTAATAACATTACATGGAAAATCAACAAACAATTCTCCAATCCTATCTAATATTATAAATGCGAATGTGAGTTTGTTTGTTGTTTATAGAGTTTTGTGCCACCGAGGTCAAATCTACGCTAACCCGTGCTAAGCCTTAAGCAAAAGCTAGTCTAAAATATTTGCACACTTTTTGCAAAAAAATATTACCCTAATAATATTAAAACCTGATTCCACTAGTATAGTATATAAAGTCGAGGTGGTCTAATGGCTTTATCGGTGGAATATCAATCCTATATCCGCAGGTTTGAACCCCGGTATGTATTAATAAATTTCTCGGAATTCGCGTACATTTACTAATTTAGATTGGTAACGTTATCGGTTGACGGTGATGGAAAACATCTTTCTTCTTGTGTTCTTGTGGTACCACTGTATGTGGGAAAACATACGAGTAGATCTGTAGATTTCTCAGAGTTTGAAATTAGCAATACGTCGTGGGCTGTCACGGTGGTTACGCCCATACCTTCTTTCGAGTAGAGGCCTATGACCCTACAATGGATCTCTTACAGGCTGATGACGATGAAGTATTTTTTATACTCACTTGATCTTGAATCCACTGTTTAGGCCACCACCAATGTAGTTTTTTCTCTAACTCATAGGAAACGTCTTTATAAGGCACCAGGACGCCGAAGTTCTGTCTGAATATGGGTCGCCACGACTCGAAGTCTATGATTCCTACGCCTGAAATAGCCAAATAATACTGTTACTCTCAAGATTAATTAGCTAATACTCTTTTATTTAAGAACTAACCGATGCACGCGTCTCCTCATAAGCTTTTTAAATTGTAATATAGATATTGTGAAAGGAAATAGAATTTCTGTAGTCCGGTGAAGCTGTTAAGACCTTGCTAGGTCAATAGCGTAGTCAGTTCGAAAAAAAAAATTGAATTTCAGAAAGCTCTATCAAATAAATTTGTAGGTACGATACGCGCGCCACCTATTGTTAGTTAATTGTTCTATTTTATAATCTTTGCGCATTGTAGGATATAAACTAACAAAAATCTATAGCCAGATGAAAGACATATCGGCTCATAGAATACGAAGACTGAAACATTAATCTTTATATTTATGCGTATAATAAGAATGTACATCTAACGTGTCTGCACTTTTTAGAATTTTGTGAGAAAAATTGTTGCAGCAAAATTGTAAAATACATTTTAATAATTTTTAGTAATGTCTATCTATCTGTCCCTTTGTTTGAACACGCATCACTGCCATAGAGTAACAAACCCGCGCGTTTGTAAGTGTAAGCGGTTTCATAATTCTATGCATCACTGCTAAAGT
The DNA here is from genome assembly GCA_015888305.1 of Antheraea pernyi. Taxonomy (NCBI): domain Eukaryota; kingdom Metazoa; phylum Arthropoda; class Insecta; order Lepidoptera; family Saturniidae; genus Antheraea; species Antheraea pernyi. The sequence goes on along the minus strand of MU161227.1, from coordinate 1,345 downwards.
ATTGCGTTCACGATAAAACCTCATTTAGTCAGACATTTAGTCTTCGCTTCATTAAAACAGGTTAACTCTATCAATAACTATTGTAATTCTAATGGCGACGCGACTTAAGTACGAGAGAAAACTAGATAAGTAAATGGACTTATACATTTAGACAATTTTATTAGTCACTGTTTTTTTACATTTGGTATCACGCGGACGGAGTCGCGGGCATAGTGTCCCCCTCTTACTTAGAATTGGATTTGTTATGTCGTTTTTATGGTTCATAGAATACAATTAGAGACCTTTTTAATACTTTCGTTATATTTCGAAGCGACGATAGCTTTGTGTTCGAGTTTGTGTCTTGCAATGAGCCTGTACTTACAATAGAGGAAACCATTGATATGTCGTTTTTATGGTTCATAGAATACAATTAGAGACCTTTTTAATACTTTCGTTATATTTCGAAGCGACGATAGCTTTGTGTTCGAGTTTGTGTCTTGCAATGAGCCTGTACTTACAATAGAGGAAACCATTGAGACGAAGTCATAATATGGTAGTAGGGTTATTTTAGGTCCCATATATGTGTGTTTTGATACACTTGATACTTACATATACTAGTGGGCGGCCAGTGGTCGACATTCGACCATAGTTCATTGATTTTTGAAAGGGATAAATATTATAATACTAGTTGTATGTTATAATATGTTATAATGTAGAATGAAAAAGGGTAATTGGAACGTTAGAGTAAAATAATACACACAGTCGAGCATAGCAACCTCCTTCACAACCTTTTTTGAAGTCCTTTATTGACAGATGTCAAAATGTCTTTTTTATTTACATGTCTGTATACGTTGTGTAAAATTGAAGCAGTAGTGTGAGTAATGCATATTTTAATTAATTTAATGTAATTCTAATGCATTTTATATAAAATAAACAGATTTCTGCACTTCTCCTCCATATAAACTTTAACTATGCCAAGTTTCACGTTCGCGCATTTCTCTCAAAAAGGGATACAAAATTTAGGCTTCACGTATTAATATATATGATGATGATGATGATACTATAGTGGTCAAACTGTCGCACAGAATATAATTGACTTTATGGAATTTATACGTATTACTAGCAGATCCACGCAACTTCGTCTGTGACAAATTGGTTATTACCGGTTCCAATTTTATTTCAAAAAACCTAGAACCCGATTGTAGCGTCACCTACCGTGTCTAATTGTGAATCCAAACTATTCTATGTATGTGTATAAGCGAGAAATTTATTTCCAGTATGTCTTGGGTTGCTTCTGTGCATCTTACCTCCGCGCCCAACCTTCTATTCTCGGACGGCCAGCGTCAGCGACAACGCAATCATTTTA
>MU161225.1:0-40397 GCA_015888305.1 Antheraea pernyi | reverse complement strand
TTGCATGTATCAGGCAACAGCCAAAGCCGAGGTGTGCCGCGCACCCTTGAGCTAATTGTCAAAATAAAATCGGCTGAGTGCCTTAAGCGCTCGCCTTAGTAGTCCGGTGAAGCTGTTAAGACGTTGCTTGATCAATAGCGTAGTCAGTTCGAAAAAGACAGGGTTGGGCGTGTAGAATTGATATAAATCTTAACAATAATAACTATTATTATTTTATAGTTTCTAGTTCGTTTTCAGAAATCGGTATATTAGAAATATTTTAATGAATACTTGTTTTCAGCTCATGTTTGTCTTATAGTCGTGAAATTGTGTAACAAACAGATTCTCTCTATCTGATTGTATCTGAAACAAGAACATAATCTTTCTGGCAATTTTCTTGGCTATGTCCAAGATTTCTTGTCTCACGTTCCTTATAAATTTAATTAAAAGACAAAAAAGCAATTACAAAATGTTGTCCAAATAGATAGAGATAGAAAAGGATGTTAGTATGTGTAGTGACAATAGAATAACAGTTAATGGGATACACAAGGAAATGGGTAAAATTAAAATTCTTGGGTCGCAGGTATTAATCTAACTGAACACGATTTTTCCTCCAAAGCGGATACAATTGTAGCAAAAAGAGAGTCAATAAATTTTAGAGTGCCTTGCGGCTTGATTTCTAAATGCAGGTTATCGGAGCATGCCACAAATCGGGAACGTTACACGTAGGCTCTTTAGTATTCAATGGAGTGGTGCGCGGCGTCGCTCCGAGACTCGCACCTACCACTGGCATCCAAATCACGTCCACCTATGTGTTCCACGCAGCCAAAACCAACACGGCGACATCCTAAAAATTTTCCTTGTAAATCTTGACGTTAACGACCGGGCTTACTGGCGTGTGTGAAAAATTTAAAAGAACATATTTACCGAAAGATTTTTTCGGTATATGATAATATGACATATTTGTGAAAGTAATATAATCACGATAAAACGAATATGGAGATGTTACAAACTCTTGTTGGTTCAGTAAATATATGTAAATATTTATAGTTTTTGTTTTGGTAAATATTTACGGTAATCGTAAGTCATTTTAACAAATTTCTAAATACATTTTTGTGGCGCCATGTTCAGGCATACTTCTATCATTGTTACAAAGCGATATCAGATTCAAATCACCTACATATTATAAAAGGCCTTTGTCACATCTGTCTGCCTGTTTGTCTGTTCGTGATAAACTCAAAAACTACTGAACGGATTTTCATGCGGTTTCCACCAATAGATAAAGTGATTGATGAGGACTGTTTAGATATATGATTTGTCTAGGTTATTTTATATTATCAGGGCCGGATGACGTCCGTCGGGCCCGCTAGTATTTATATATTTTTTCGTAAAGCAATGAATATTTAGTAAGTCAACCTTCATTCTAAAGTACCTTTATTAACAAATATGTACTTCTATCGTATATGATTTTTTTTCAAAATTGATGGCAGATAATATATAGTATAATGGATATATATATAAAAAAAGTTTAAAAAAATTAACTAAAAAATGAAAAATAAATAATAGTTTAAAAAAACTTAAAAAACACGCTTTCATAAAAAATCCAACTAAAAAAATGATAACGACCTTCAGATATTTTTATCATTTTTTTTTCACTTTTTACAAAAATATACATTTCTAATTTACACTATTCTTAATCCAAATTTATTAAATTTTATTTTCTGTTTTTTAGTTGGAATTTTTATGAAAGCGTGTTTTTTTAGTTTTTTTAAACTATTATTTTTTCGCTATAAATAATTAAAATATGCGATCTAATCCAATATATAGGTTCTCTGCGGCTGTGTTTCTAAGAACACATTAGTTCAGCAAACCTTCGAAATCAACGCTTACTATTATTCCGTGACCTTGTATTATTAAAGTAATGCAACAGACAAAAACTCACATTTAATGATATGATTGATATACTAGAATTATTATTTTATATCAAGGCTCTATTTGTTTTGACATTTTGCATTTGAATACAATTATAACGAATATTATTATTTTTTAATTCTTATAGCATGAACGCGTCGAATCTCGAAAAATTCCAGTTGAAGATAGCCCAGCACGAGCTATACGAGGACGGGGAACCACTAGTTGATGCAGTACTGAAAGACATGTATACATTACCAGTGTTACATGCAGGTAATTTTTTAAACATTTGATATTGTTTTGGTATTATTTTTTAAATATTCATTACCTCAGTATTCCGTCGTTTCTAAACCGATTCGGAAGAAAAATAAAACTATTAGAAAGACGATAAGTTCACAGAGTTTCGATTTTTAATTTCATTCGCATTAAAGTTTAGATTTCGAAGATATAACAGGGAACTCCTCAAACTCGATGGGAAATATATGTTGATTGAGCTCTAAGTACATTTATGACAATTTAAGACAAAGTAGGTATCTACAGAACTATGGTCAAGGACGTTCGGTTACATTTTTTTTGAAGACTTTTTTTATATTTGATTGGAGAAGGCGTCACTTTGCGGAAATCCATCATTAAATATTATAGTGGACGTGACTTTGCACTTCCGCCTGGAATAGATTGACCTATAACTACGTCTTATTACAACAAAAAGAGTTTTTTACTAAAACCAGACGGAAGTGCAAAGTAACGCCCACTATAATAATATTGGTGTCTTTTTTTTGTTAAAATTTCTTGTTATAATGCATTATATATTTTAACGTTGAACTACAACATTACCTAATGTTAAATGACGAGATGGTATAAGATAGCAACGTTCTAAATCTAGAATAGTACTAAATCTCAAGCGCAACTGCCCGAATACAATTTAAGGTGCTTGGCGAAAGACTTTCAACTAGAGAGTGGTAACTAGCCAGACGGACATTAAAAAAAGCCCTACTGCCGTACAAATTATATCATTACATAGTATAAAACAAAGTCCCCTACTGCGTCTGTCTGTCTGTCTGTTCGCGATAAATTCAAAAACTACTGAACGGATCGTCATGCGGTTTTCACCAGTGGATAAAGTAATCCATGAGGAACATTTTGGTATATAATTTGTCAAGGTTTTATTATCAGGGCGGGAAATCGTCTTCCGGGCCCGCTAGTACGAATATATATTTTTAAAACGACCGGTACTTACATAAATGTAATAAGAAATAAGCATTAAACGTAAAGTTTTTGATTTATGAATGTCTAGAAATTACACTACAATCTCTTTTGTATTTTCAAGTAACAAATACAGAAACATTTGGCGTGTTATGTAAAATATCCTTGAACTTAACATACAAAATGTGCAGATTATAAGTAGCGTTTATTTATTCAATACGGTTTACGAATTTATCAGAAGAAATATATAAATTTCGGTAATCAAATATATGAAATTTTGCAGGTCAAAATTATCTCTGGCTGTAATAATTCTAAAATGAAACAAAAAAATATATATCTATAGAAGAACAGCGGAAACTCGATTCATTTCTGCAACACGAAACTTATACCGTACATAAAATACCCAAATCAATTCCAGTCACCCGAGTCCGTGATTTCAATTTAACCGTGTGTAAGGCAATAAAATATTCAGTGCAGCGTTGATGGGACCTAGAAAAGCAATTACTATTAGACATCCCTTAAATGGCTTCGTATATCCATTAAATCTATGTCAATAATCAAAGATTTTAAATAACATTATTTCGAATATTCTTTTTTGCTTTAATAATTACAACATATCGATGGAAGAAAGCGGAATTATCGCAACTTCAAAAACCCAACTTTACGTCACAGCCAAAAAACTATTTCAGAAATTCATAACTCATACTATGTTTATAGAGAAGAATAGAGAAGAAAGTTGATAATTGGTGTGTATTGTAGCAAGCAATTCCGAGCAGTTTCTGTGACACATAAACAAAATAGTGTCTATTTTATTTAAAAAAAATGCATATTTTACACTAGTCACCACAATTTTTTTATGTGTAGTGCTAAAACTAGGCAAAAAACCAAGGTCGTATTGATGAAAAATTTAACCATAGGAAAACGAGACCTAGACCATTCGAAGCGGTACTTTTTGTACAAGAATATGGTAAAAAGTAATTTAGCCCAAAATGCAAGTTACGACATTTCCACTTTCTCCCGTCGACATGGTACTACTGTTTCTTGTCGGGTGTCTTATTACCTTACACCTTCTTCATAGTGTGAGAGTTATCGGTTTGTTACGTTAGTTGCAGAATCGGCAACATTATCAGTAATTTATTGGAGATCTTGTTTTGAAAAATCTGATATGGGATGCTCTCACATTCAGGTGGTATCGTCTACATGCGTAATCAGATTTGGTTATAGTGTCAATTTTTGGGAAATACCGATATCCTTACTAATACAGGACAAAGGCATTATGATTAAGGATCGTTCCTGGAATTATGAGTCAGCAAACCTTTCTAAAAGACTGGTTTAAAAGCACGACTTGCGCATTTAAAAACTCTGCCTTTTGATGGTTTGATATTGCAGAATTTAGTGGATTTTTGTATCTGCAACAGTTGCAGTATAAATTGCAGAAATATAATATACATAGTTTTTACATATAGTTAATTACGATGTTATGATTATGTACAAATATAACGAACATTTATAAATATACATAGAGATCGTCCTTGCCTTTCCTCGGAGGAGTTTTGTTTGGAAACCATAGCACAGATGGCTACCGGGGCATAGGAATCCTAAGCATATTAAACAGCATTAAGCGTTTCTTGAATTTTTAAGTTATATGAGTTTGTGGGATTACACAATACAGTGTACATCTGAATATCCGCCAACTTACATTATTGGAATAGTGCTGAAGTAATCAGCCACTATTTTAGACCTACAAAAGCTCAAACAGGTAAATGTATGTATATTAAATGAAGTCGGGTCTGCAATCAGTTGCGGGGTTAGCGGTCCGACGGACAATTGTGCCACAACAATCTCGCCCTTTACTTCGAATTGGACTTTAATATTTAAACCACTTAAATGGATTTCATTGTTGATCCGACTTTATCGTATTGTATCTTTAATACATTTACTTCAAGTAGCGTGGTAACAGGCCAATTTACTACTTTAGACAACATTCTAATTATTACAACTGAATTAATATTTCGAAGGTTGATGTATTTAAATTTTAATGCAGTAAATTACCCATTTAAATAATTTATTGCTTTCGACAGAGCAAAAAGAGGGTGGGACGCAGTTGAAACTCATTATTGACTATCCGAACGGAATACAAGCATTATTTAAACCTATGAGGTAAGTCGCAACTTTAAATTATACTGTCACTTGTCATTCTATAATAAATAACAATGTTAACCTTTAATGCACTGTATGATCTAAAAAACCCACGTAATGTATTTTATCATTAAATAAGCAATATATATTTCTTTAATTACTTGAGTGATCTCGGTCCACATAACTCCATAATATTATCGTCTTATTTAACCTTTATGTAAATTACTAAATTTTAGCTTAAAAATAATCATTGCCTATTAGTAATACTGCCAAAACCTTACCCTTACTAACATTATAAAAGCGAATGTGAGTTTGTTTGTAACTCAAATCAACTGATTGTCATGAAATTTTGTTGGTTCCTTTCATCCAGGAAAATGTCCTTCACGAGAGATATATTAAATATACATTAATGCAAGCGCAACCGTGAGCACAAACTAGTGAAATATAGAAATTAAAAAGTTTCTATTCCGGCACTATATTACGGAAATTTCTTAAAGTTTTGGACAGTTCCTTTAGTAAATATCAAATAAGTTCTCAGATCAATGTTGCTAATAACTTTACTGTGATTATATTATTTGGTGCGTACTGAGATCCTAGTAGTTAGAAAAAACTTTAATCACTTATAATTTTGATCATTAAATACCCTGTCCAAACAATGTTCAGTTTTGTTAAAAGTTTCATTCGAGTGCTAGAGTTTCGAGTGGCCACGCAAGCTCCATAAGTTGTATGGGACCCGCTTGTCGCCTTTCTGGACGTATTCTATTCGTCTATTCACTAAACTTCGAGAATGTTCTTTCACACGAACGGCTTAGCGGCTTGCCCACTGTTCTCTACAAGTACTGTTCGAGTAGTTTCTTTAAGTTCTGTTACTCTCTTAGCATTGTTAGAAGTTATTTTCTATACAACACTACTTTTCTTTAAGTCACCTTGCAAACAGTTCTTACGTTGCACGAAGTAATACCGACTTAAAATATATTTCGCAGTACTTTGTTATGAATATTTCTGCGCATTTGTATTCTGAAAGACTATCTGTTGCAAATTTTGTCGTTTCAAAGGATACTGGCGGTAGCTCTAAAGTTCACTCACGGGGATATCGTGATACTCCCTCAGGAGTTATGTATCAAGTGTCAGCTTAGCACTTCACCTTTACTAAAAGTATTGTATTTACGTAAAATAAAAGAAGAACGTTAATAAATATTTTACTGGATCCTTTTAACCACTTATTATCAGCTATTCCTTCTATTTATATTGTGGATTATGTTACATTTATTTTTAGTGTGTCCAACTTTTCATAACAAATTGCAACTTCAATTAGATTTAATATAGTACTTATTTTAAGTAGTGCAATAGGTATGACTGAAAAGAATGCTTCTTTAAAATTCGAACTAATATTATTAATACGTACGTTTGGTTGCTATGCTATCACGTCTTAACTACTCTACATATATCAAATCTACATTACTACGATCGCAGTTAAGTTACTTTTTCGTTAAAAAAAAAAACTAAACAAATTTTAAACTATAGAATTGTAGTTAACTACTTTCAAGTACACTTCTCTGTAACGAACGGACCGTATAACTCTTTTATAAGTAAAATTATAGACTCAAGGGGTTACCCCAGCGACATATCAGGAGTCCCTCGCGAAACTCCTACGATCCGCCGGGGTACTATAAATTACTCGACTGTCGATAGTCACCTTTCCCTATGAGATTATTCCTTGTACGTACAAGTTATTGTCCAATATCCTTTTTGATTAAGGAATCAGTACTGTAGTAAAATTAAATAACAAATACATTAAATAAGAACAAAGACAACGGAAAATTTTTACTAGTGCCTAAATATAATTAGTAGGTATATGTGGTTTTTCGTAGAAATCTGACTAATTTGTTTGCAACCTTTCTGGCGATTCCTATTCTTAATTGCAATCCTAACTATAATAATAAATGCCAATGTTTTTTTATAGTAGCACGACAAAATGACTGCACTGTGCCTGATGGTAAGCACAGTACAATCCAAAAACAATGGTGACCACCGAGTGACACAGTATCCATCGCCGGTCGCCGCTGTCATGCCGGCCTGCGAAAAGCTGGATATGCACAGGCTGATCCCGAAACGCGACCCGCAGAAGCGAATCACTATGACGGGCTTTTTCGCCATATACGTGGTGGTTGCGACCCAGTCAGGCTGTAAAACCCTACCACTCCGCAAAATGTTTGTTTCTGTCTCTGTTTGTTACGCTTTCACTTGTTTGATACTCTTGATTATTACTCTTCATTTAGAAAAAAAATACTGTTCGCTGAAAGTAGGACAAATTTACATTAACGCAGTTGAACCACCGGACAAAAGCTAGTACTAAATGGACTTTAGTAAAAACAAAAGTAAAATATTCGCTTGTAACCTTCATAAAAAGACACTATTGCAATTATTCTTAATTGGATAAATCCGTAAACACACTGCTGTAGCTTAGTGATAGTTTATATCTAACAACAATTAGAATGTAGGTGAACATTTAATTGATTTTTTAGCTAAAATGTGATTATTTCTCAGGTACACAACGATTATACAATTTGTTATATCGATATTATATATCTACGTAGAATCATTATAGATTGAGTAATATTTTTAATCCTTATAAATATTTAATATATCTAAATGGACAAGGGTATCTTATCATTGTACCGGTGATTGATATTTCATTCAAAGGATTTACAAGTAGGGGTGTGCGACTTATGTATCGATATATTTCAACTAAATCGAATAACGGTATTTAATTCAAATTTTGTTTCGTATTTTCGAATTAATTTAGAATTAGATTTGTATGAATTATTCACATCCATACAAAGAATTCAAACTATTCTTCAATGAATATTAATTTTATAATTTTTATTATTTGAAACCATTCGAAATGTTTAAATTAACTATGTGTATTATTCAATTAATTTGGACTATTCGAACAGTTCATATAATTAAATTATTAAATTGTCTAAATCTAATCGATTTGATTAATCGATTACGAAATTCGTAAATACCAATATTCGCATAACTCCAATTATAATTTATTTATATATTATTTTAATTTACGACATGTATTTATCTAGAATGTTTTAAATGCGATAACGGAATTATTTAAATTATACTTACAAATTTTATTATAATATTTATGACGAATATGAGGAAAAATATACATTATATTTTTAAAACTGTGAATTAAGGAAAAAAGTACATTAATAATTGAATTTTATATTTTGGAGTTTACATTATGTGTTATCAAATTTGTCAATGTATTTCCAATAATACTGTTTATCTATTTTTTCATATGCTTTATTCTACTAATGGTGCGTTCAAACAGCAGTCCGTATTTCGTCTCATTTAGAATGCCAAATAGCTGTTCTATGGACATCTACATAACTTTATAATGAAACTCAGAGGCATCAAAAACATAAAAACGTACTCATTTCATCGTAACAGGAATACGTCGAATTACCAATAACCCTATATATTTAAAAACATAAAAACATACTCATTTTATCACCTCCTAACAGGAATACGTCGAATTACCAATAATCCTGTATATTTAATATATTAAAGTGTGAAAATTAATTGATAATATTAGTATTATTTATTAGTGTTAATATTTAATTTTCACTAGTGTTAGTATCTCAGAATTAATAAAATTATCACATGAAATATAATTAATTACATACATTTTTAATTTTTAATATAAAAATAAAAGGCAATATTATCTATTTCGAAATGGATTACGATAGTCTATTTAAACATATGTATTTTAACTATTACTAATTAATATCACAGTTACTTAATTAAATAAAAATGTACTTTATAGGAATGCATACAATGGAAACATTCTTACTGAGAGTAAATTGAAAAAATAAAGTAATAAAAAATAATATGCTCTTTTACGCACTACACTTACAAATAAAATTGTATTAATTGGTTTTAGACGAGACGTAAAATCAGATCTAAATAGTATATTGCCAAAAAGTGTGATATAAAGTGCGATAAAAAAGTCAAATATCAGAATAACACAATAAATAACAAATATTTAAGATATTACAGCAAACAACGTAGTAAAAAAGTAAGTAAACAAATATGTAAAGAATTTAGACTGTTCTGACACGTGTAATAACTTGAAGCATGCAATTCAGATACCCTTTTGTGCTGAACTGATTATCGTATACCACAGTACTTCAACGTTCATAAGCTGTTATACAAAGCCAAACCCGTGCCTTATCTTCGGAGGCAACACTTAAATCGATAATAAAGACCATGACTAAACTGATTTTTTAATTTCCAGCTGTTATTACTACATTATATAAGGTTATATTATTGGAAAATCGTTTTTTTTTTCACATTATGTATTAAATAAATTAATTCTGATTCATTTGATCACAGATTCGCTCGAGACGTTCAGACGTTACCAAACCATTTCTATTTCTCCGATTATGAACGCCACAACGCCGAAATAGCCGCATTTCACTTGGACAGGTGAGACCTTATCTAATTAGTATTAGGTTTCGTTCATAATATTATTTAATTTGTATTTGTATCAGTCTTTACAATATACTTTTTTCTGTAAATAGAAGTAAGGCGACTAGATTTCTTTATTATATTATAATCGACAAAATGATTTATGATTATTATAGAAAGTAACATAAGTTTTAAATTTTGAATTAATTCAGTTACTTACTTTTTGGTGTAAGTTTTGGTGTAAGGGGGGGCTCTAAAAAGCCCGCTCGGGGCCCGAGGGTTTCGGAATTGGGATGGCCGTATAAAAACGAAGGGAACAAACGTTTCGAGGGTTCGAGTTTAATTTTTTATATTTGTACGCCGATCCTCGTACATCCGATAAGCGGGCAAACCGGCTGTTTGATGTCTGACTTTGTGCATGCTGCTATGCTGGGCATTGTATTTATTTAATGTTAGAAAATAAATCTCATATTTTTATTTCTAAAATAAACATCGATGAAAAAAAATATTCCCTTACATCCTTACTGATATTATGTATGGGAATGTGAGTTTGTTTGTTACGCTTTAACGCTTAAATTACTCAGCCGATCGTGAAATTTTTCATACACGTTGTTAAAGACACAGAAAAGGATATAATGTTTTTCATAAAAGGACCGTCCATTACAAAAAAGCAGGGAGAAATTAAATTTACATTAACGCGAGTGGAGCCGCGAGCAAAAGCTATCGTCTATACATATAATAAGAATGTAAAAGTAACGTGTCTGTACTTTTTTGATTTTTGTATTGACCTGGCAGGGTCTTCACAGCGTCACCGGACTACTAAGGTTGGCGCTTAAGGCACTCAACCGATTTGGTTTTTAGGTTTTGAACACGCATCACTGCTAAAGTACTGCGTTTACGATAAAATCTCAAACCATGAAAATCATAAAGCATATCCCCAAGTAACATTTAGTTTTCATTAAAATTTAGGTTTCATTAAAATCGGTTTACTCTATCAAAAGTTATTGTAATTTTAATGACGACGCGAATTAAGTACGAGAGAAATTTAGATAAGTAAATTGACTTAATATACTCAGATGACTTTATTAATCACTGTTTTTTACATAAGCAACCACGCGGACGGAGTCGCGGCCACAGCTAGTAAAAATAAACGACTTTATAAATTACTGTATTTAACAATATCTACTATTATATCGCATTCAACACTGGCGTTTATTATTACATATTTGTAAATTTTATCCGGCATAGTATGTTAAATAGAATAACAAAACAGGGCTGAGTAATTTTATATATTGACTACATTAAATTACATAGACAATGTGAAAGTTGTGCGTGTAATTTATAAATGTATAGTTGACATAAAGTTATATGTATGAAGATTCATAGATAAAGATATTTTGCCCATAAAAATTTACAAGACTTCATAAATACGACCATAAGTAACGCGAGCACGTAAAGTAACTTATCAAGTTATCACAAGAATGCCATAATAACGTTCCTTTCATTAATATTATGCAAAAAATTATGTTATGTAAAACGCAAATACTTATTTATGAGTTAACCGAGTTAGTGCGACGCGACGTGACGCATGTAATAAAGGAATTATTTACATTTTTTTATTATATTTAAACTCTTTAGTAAATGAATTACACTTTTCATAAAATGCCACATAGTAGGTATGTGCATGTTTATCAACTGATTCCTTAAACTAAAGTTTTATTACTAGGTCTATAAATTCGTTTTTTCCCCTTTGTATATTGTAAGGTTGTAACCTATTGGACGCATGTTCGATTGATTTTCTTTCGAACTGACTACGCTATTGACCATGCTAGGTCTTAACAGCTTCACCGGACTACTAAGGCGAGCGCTTAAGGCACTCAGCCGATTTTATTTTGACAACTAGCTCAAGGGTGCGCGGCACACCTCGGCTTTGGCTGTTGCCTGATACATGCAATTCGCGACCTATGTGAGCTAACCTAAGCTAACTATTCATACATATATGAGTTGTTGAAACATATACCTCAATAACTCTTATATATATTTCGTATCGGATAATATTCTAAACTATTTCAGTTTGATAAGGGAAAAAAGATAAAACCTTTCCACTTGCATGTGTAAGCGTGTATGCGTGTACGTGTGTGGAGGTGATATGTGTATAATGTTCGATTGATATTTCTTCGCTTATTTAGAGATTTAAATATTACTCATTATAATAACCGTTCCAGGATACCTAGCAAATGTAAAATATCGAAATTAATTTGTACAGGTAATTTGGATAGAAGGATAGTTTACGATAAGAAATATTTACATTTTTTTAAAGATGATTGTTTCTTTGATAAACCGTTATATTCATTAAATAAATTAAAAATCGTACAGCGTGGCGTCGCGTCACCACGCCAACAATCGGTCTGTTCTGCCACTATAGGTATTTCGCATAAAAATAATAATTTATGAGATATATTTATTAATTACTTTCATTATTGTTTATTATTATTGAATCGATAATAATAATTAGCGATTTTAAAGTATTAATAATGATATATGAAGATTTTAAGGATTGGCATTACAAAATTACAATAAAAAAAAAACATATTCATACATTTTACTTAAAATCTGTATATTTATGAATATACACCAAAGTTTTAACATAACCAATGTATATATTTTTGCTTCTCAGCAGGGGCCGAACCCTCAACCTCCGATGAAAAACACAGATGTCCTATCGAATACGCCATCGCTGCATCGGCTCGATCCAATCCCTTTTATGAAATAACTACACAGTACATAAAACTTGAAAGTAAGCGACACTCGGCATATCGACAACACTACATTAACAATGGTCATTAATTGCCATTAATTTTATGGGGGAATTTTATGGTTATCATTATTCAATTTTGTAATATCGGGTGGGATGGGGAAAAAAGTGCGACTAAATTGGGTAAAAAATAGTTTATTAAGTTTAAGATTTATTCACCAACTCTCTCCTCTCCCCACTCCCCCTTCCCCCTAAACTTGCGACTCTTTTGGTTTTGTTAGTGTCTATAGACGATGGTGATCCCTTAACATCAGAGATGACCCAAGTATTCGTTTGCCTAATATGTCATTTTAAAAAAAGTTTGAAGCTCATTTAGCCTACCCTTCTCGAAACTACTTATTAATTTTTAATTCTTATTTATCGGAGGTATTTCAAACAAGTTAAAGGATTTATTAGACACTAGCCGGCACGGCGGACGTTGTCCCGCTCTGATAAAAAAATGCTTTGAAGTTGACATATGCTGTCACTGACTTTTTTGTAGCAAACTCTACAACTTTTCTCTAGAACTCAATCATATATCTCTCATCGTTAAGGCAGCGTTCGTAAGAATCGTTTTCGTTCGAACGTTTTTCTCCGACTTTGCTAATCGGTCTTTCCGCAAAGAAGTCTTTTCATTTTTCGGGTTTATATTATGCCTCTCTATACCTATGACACTCACAAATAACGTGGCTCTAGTAAATTAAAATAATTTTCGAAATCGGTTTAGTAGATCCAGAGATTACCCCCTACAATTTCACAAACTCACAAACTTTACCTCTTTATAATATTAGTATATAAGTATAGATTGATCTTTATATTTTTAAGAAGCAATAAACCAAACTTAATTGTTTATATTATTTTGATACGGAACGGGTAGAATCTTTTCTCTATTTTTTTCAATATTAAACAATAATGATGAAAAATCTTATTTCTAATGGGCCGATCGCATTTCAAACTTAAAGCCTCCACAGCGTTCATCTGTGACGATCTTGATTCTTCAATAACAAGCTGATACCCGTGATGCATTCGTCTGCATTGTTTATTATCTTAATACCATATTTTATGTATAGAAGGAAAAGCATAAAATTGGGGTGTAAGGGGTGTTTTGGGGTGTTAGGGGTGTCGAATAACATCATAAGACTTGAGACACCCAAACCAAATTCACCTGCACGTGGTGCACCCTGCTAAATAACGAAAGAGGCAATGGCGAAAGCGGGATGGTAGGGTTTTACAGCCTGACTGGGTCGCAACCACCATGTATATGGTGTAAAAGCCCGCCATAGCGATTCGCTTCTGTCTTTTCATGTCTTCGATCAACAATAATTTGCAGTGCTTATAAAAATTGTAGTTTAAAAAAAAATCTAACAATTAAATTAAATATTCTAAGAAATAAAAAATATATCAATATCTTTCCTGTAGTTTTTGCGTAATTCACGCAAACGACAGTCCTATAACACTATTTATATGAATAAAGAGATCTCGTTTCTATACATAAATAAAATGTATACTTTAATATCATTAAACTTGTGGTAAAGGACAATTCCTCACTTTAACAATGAGTACATTACTTTTTATCGGAGGAAATATAATCAACCGCAGCATTTTATGTTCTTGTGAGTTTCTGTAAACGTGTTGAGTCACCGAGTGGCAACGCTGACGACGATTCTCGGAAAGAAGTGAATGGCAGGTGACCGGTCTTTTCGGAGGCCAGATTTTACAGTATTCCGTTTTGGATGGTATATCTTAAACTAGCTAATACCCACGCCTTTATCTGCGTTGTTTAATATCTTAATTATTTGTTATTTTACGTATTGAAAAAAAATCTTTTCGTAGATAGTTTCTTTAGTTTTTTTGAAGGAATTAGAAAAATTGTAGTTTCTAAAACTTCTCCTTAAATGAACGTAAAATATTTTTTTTAGATAAGGGCCATTGTCTATGAACTGAAACGTAAAAAATATCGAAATATATTCTTTAAGTATATCTATTCTATCTAATATTTGCCTGATGTGTGAACAAAGGCAGATCTCTATTATTTGATTTATATACGATAAGAAAAAGATAGATGAATTTAACGTTTACTACAAAATTTGAGTCTGATGTTGAATAAAGTATGATAAGTATCAATTAAGTTGAAAATGTTTGCATTAGTAAGGAAATATTTAAAAAGTAATACTTCAATTATAATTTGTGTTAGCGATGTTACGGTTTAAATGAAAAAAAAAAAATTTGCAAAAAGCCAACGTCACGTGGTGTTCCCAGGCGGTCACCCATCCAAGTACTGACCACGCCCGACGTTGCTTAACTTCGGTGATCGGACGAGAACCGGTGTTTTCAACGTGGTATGGACGTTGGCAAGCAACATATCGTAACATATGTTCTTAAAGCTAAATATGACGTCATTCAGTAAGATCATAAAATAATATAGTTAAAAATTTTCATACTACGTTACATACTTTTATATTGCCGTAGAATATAACTATATTAGAGTAGAAAACGTATTATAGTATCATTCTGATAATTTGCAAATTATATTAAAAAAAACATGAAGCTACAATATAAAAATAATTGTTTTTGAAAAGTAATAAACGTGTAATAGTAGATAAATGTTCTTTCACTGAAAGCTCTTCTTTACTAGAATTTAATACACATTTCAATACGGCTAACCAACGCTTTATCAGTAGGTATGCTATCGTTGATTTTATATCTTTTATGTTTATATTTTCACCATATATTCTGTAAATAGTGCATTACCTATTAAACTTGCAGATAAAAAATAAATGTGTTTATCGAAGTTCTCTATTTATATTAAAATATTGAAACATTCCCAGTTTTATATAAAAAATAGTCTAATTCTAAAATATAATATCAAAAGCAGGAATACAGATATATGTAAGGTATATTGGCCTATCGGTGTCCTCTAAAGTTTGAATAACGCTCGAGTTGGAATTGAAATCGTTTCCCCTTTTTGCTCCAAGGTCAGTGAGTTGTAAGCATACGTGCTCGCGCACACTATCGTGCCACCACAGAGTACGTCGTGCCACCTCGCGCCAGCCCGGCCGCGCCGAGGCGACCGCGATACGGAGAAACGAGATATTTTTGTAACAGCTAACCTACGAACCACACGTTCGAGTTTTTAGTCACTAGCGACATCTGTTATCAAAGACTCGAACTACATAAACATGACAGACAGATTAACGCATTAACGCAGATTAGCGTGAAAATTTTCAACTAAGTACGTATTTTTTCTCAGTTCTTTGTCGAAAACTGATTTATCACTATGAAATATTTGTAATATTATATCTTGGATCGTGACAGTATATCAAATGTATCATGCTTCCTTATCTGATGTATATGTCGCTACGGGAACACTGACCACTGAAAGTTTGATAATAAAATATCGGTTTCTGACAAAGATACTTAACATAATATCAGTTTATTTTCAATGTAGTGTTAATCTGTAAATCAATGTAACTCAGACGCAACGATAGTGATTGTTTTTTGTATTACAACATTATACATTTTATAAAAGTTTTAGTTTAATGCTTTGTCTAGGTTGATGGTTATCATCTTGAAGCGTCTAGTGCGATTATAGTCTAGCCTTAAATTAAAAATGAATCACGTATTTGATCATTATTTAATGAAACTTTCTGGTTTTATTTTATCCGATAAAGAATAGCAAAAATTATTATATTTTTTTATATTATCATTTCATATTAAAATTCAAAGCTATTACAATTTTAAGCAACTACTATTTTGATAAGTACTAAGCTTTCAGTGATGCGTGGTTTCTTACTTTGGAGAAGTGGGGAGGACGGTGTGGTGCTTATGTTACTTTTAGTACATAATATATATTTATTAGACTGGGCCAAAAAATTTACTTTAGTATATCGAAAATATTATTTGGGATGACAAAAAAACAATGTTTCGAGAATTTGAGCCATTAATATTTATATTAAGAGGTCTATCATCGCAACTTTTGTTTTTTTTTTCCGGAGCGGGTTTTTGTCTCATAACTCCTAAACCGTCGAGGTAAATGAAATTGACTAAGAAACATTTTTTAAAAGAATTTAATTGTCTACAAAAAAAGACTGATTGAAATTTTTTGTCACATGAACCGTTTTCTCATAACCACGCCTTGGTATGATTTCAGAATTTGATTTTTAACTTTAGGATTTTGTCATTCACTTAAAAATTAGTATCCGGAAAAAATTCAATAGAGATTCTTGAAGGGAATTTAATTTCCTACAAAAAAGTCTCTTAACATTTTTAGCTAAATTCACTCCTTTGAAAGTTATTCAAAGTTAAAGTAAAACACAAACGTAAACGTATGGCCCAGTCTAATATTTATATTTACAAGATAAAAAACGATGCAGACCAATTGCCGGTATGCAAGGGTAATAAATAAAAATTACTTTAAAAAAATCACCCGATTATCCTTAATCGTGGTTAGGGAAGTACCTAGACCTGGAAGAAGGGAATTTAATTTCCTACAAAAAACGTCTCTTAACATTTTTAGCTAAATTCACTCCTTTGAAAGTTATTCAAAGTTAAAGTAAAACACAAACGTAAACGTATGGCCCAGTCTAATATTTATATTATCAAGATAAAAAACGATGCAGACCAATTGCCGGTATTCAGGGGTAATAAATAAAAATTACTTTTAAAAGATCACCCGATTATCATTAACCTTGATTAGGGAAGTATCTAGGCTCGGATTTTCATAAACTTACCAATATCTCAATCAATATACATTTCCTATGCGATTTTGGGGAGCTCCCTGGTAAGTTTACGAAATCAACGTACAATGTTAATGAAAAATTGGACTCATTAAAAAGCGCTTTCCAATAAAAAAATTATTTTCTAAAGCGGCTAACATATGACGAAGTTCTGAGGTAACAACAAAGATTTTAATAAATCATATGAAGAACGTTTTTTTGTTAAGTCGGTTAAAGATAATTTATACAATACACATTGACATATAAAAACAAACAACAATGACAGTACGCTATTAAAAATGTTGAATAGTGTACATGGACAGTTTATGATAGACTTTTGCTGTTATTTTACGGCCGTATAACTACATGAAATACAAAGATTAACTTAAGACTACATTAAGAAAATTAAGACTACATGAAGTTATTCTTCTTTGATAGATTCTTTTATTGTTTGAAGAATAAAAATTTCTTGAGATAATTTTTAAGATACATAACTCACAGCTTAAATCTCTGGGTTAAGGTGTACCAATATATAATTTGGCATAGCAGTTTCTCAAGTAACATAAGTGAGTAAAAACGGATTTTTCTAAATTCATCCCATAAAGAAATTATCCGTTGAATAATTCCTGAGGTGAAACTTATAGAAAATTCTATAGAATAGACGGTTACTTCATAAATGAAACGATATTTAGAAATACTTATCTACAATATAGAGCTATAGACCTGTCTAAAGCTATTGTTCTTTCTAACAATGATAAGTCTTTGTTAATCCGTAAGCTACTTTGCTTAAGAACGTCTCTTACTTGCCGTGGTTAAAGGATAAAACAAAATCTTTCTTTGGGACTTACTATGAATGCTCGGTTTCTTAACGATATTGAACGTAGGCCTCCTCCTGGAAATATTAATTTGACGTTGATCCGTTTCACTGATATCGTTCTCCAGGTCCGCATTACAAAATTCATTTACAATAAATACTTTATAATATTCTAGTCGTATTATTCTAATTATTATGGATGTCAGTACGTACAATAGATACGTGCAATGTATACAATCGATTTATTGTTATCAGTAATTCTACTTTCAGAGTTGTGTGCTAGCATTATGCTTATATTGCCTATAGTTGATAACAAAATGGTTTGACGTAAAACAAATTTGCATGGATGATTTAAATTCTGCGTGTGTTCCGAGTCAAGGATTAGTCGAAAATAATTAAATTAAAACTGGTTCCAACACTGTTTTTGTCGCTACACAAGTCAGCGTTTAACAGCAATATATCCTATAACTAAAAGCTATTATGCACATTGAAAGTGAAATAGTATGATTGACTGGTTCGTAAGTGCGGCTGCCTGGACACACCCGTGGGTAATTTAAAAATAACAATTATGTTAGTTATAACAGCGGATAGGGTGAAAACTCTAAATGATATTTCTCGAAGCTGTCTTTTTTTATCCTAGGAGGCAAACGAACAAGTGGGTCACCTGACATTAAGTGATCACCGCCGTCCATAGACACTAGCAACACCAGGGGAGTCGCAAGTGCGTTTCCAGCCTGTGTTTGGTGGGAAGGTAAAGGGGAGGGGAGAGGGGAGAAGGCGGGTCTTCGGCGCTCTCACTGACCTAACAAAACGCAACAATGCAAGCACTGTTACTTAGCGACGGTTTTCTGCTACCCCGGGCATGCCGACCCATTCATGCTGAAACAAGTAATAGCTTCAGCGTGGCTGTACCACCTAAAGAAATGTCGTACGCTCTGGTTGCGCTGAATTTGGAATCCGCTGTAAGTTCTTTTTTCGCAGTGTTTAACAATTAAGTTCTGAGACACCACAAATTCAGAGGGCCCGATAATGTGTCGTTTATGGAAAACACTGTAACGTTTCTCCTTCTATAACCTTTTGATAATCAACTATATTGTGTTTATTCCGTGTCAATATTCATAGGGTTTAACAATTATGTTAGTTATAACAGCGGATAGGGTGAAAACTCTAAATGATATTTCTCGAAGCTGTCTTTTTTTATCCTAGGAGGCAAACGAACAAGTGGACACACAACACCAGGGGAGTCGCAAGTGCGTTGCCATCCTGTGTTTGGTGGAAAGGGTAAGGGGAGGGGAGAGGGGGGGACGGCGGGTCTTCGGCGCTCTCACTGACCTAACAAAACGCAACAATGCAAGCACAGTTACTTAACGACGGTTTTCCGCTACCCCGGGCATGCCGACCCATTCATGCTGAAACCAGTAATAGCTTCAGCGTGGCTCTACGACCTAAAGAAATGTCGTACGCCTTGGTTGCGCTGAATTTGGAAACCGCTGTAAGTTCTTTTTTCGCAGTGTTAACAATTAAGTTCTGAGACACCACAAATTCAGAGGGCCCGAGAATGTGTCCTTTATGGAAAACACTGTAACGTTTCTCTTTCAATAACCTTTCGAGAATCAACTATATTGTGTTTATTCGGTGTCAATATGGTTCATTTTCATATAGGGTATATATTATATATTCATAGGGTTGGTTGTACTAAAATTCATAATTTTACAGTACATTAAAGAGTAAGTGACAAGAATACACAAGAATAGCTCCAGCATTATGTAATCAAAACACTTTTTGTTGGTGTGTCCCTAAACGAGTAAAATTTGTGTATTTTTATCCTAGGAGGCAAACGAACAAGTGGACACACAACACCAGGGGAGTCGCAAGTGCGTTGCCATCCTGTGTTTGGTGGAAAGGGTAAGGGGAGGGGAGAGGGGGGGACGGCGGGTCTTCGGCGCTCTCACTGACCTAACAAAACGCAACAATGCAAGCACAGTTACTTAACGACGGTTTTCCGCTACCCCGGGCATGCCGACCCATTCATGCTGAAACCAGTAATAGCTTCAGCGTGGCTCTACGACCTAAAGAAATGTCGTACGCCTTGGTTGCGCTGAATTTGGAAACCGCTGTAAGTTCTTTTTTCGCAGTGTTAACAATTAAGTTCTGAGACACCACAAATTCAGAGGGCCCGAGAATGTGTCCTTTATGGAAAACACTGTAACGTTTCTCTTTCAATAACCTTTCGAGAATCAACTATATTGTGTTTATTCGGTGTCAATATGGTTCATTTTCATATAGGGTATATATTATATATTCATAGGGTTGGTTGTACTAAAATTCATAATTTTACAGTACATTAAAGAGTAAGTGACAAGAATACACAAGAATAGCTCCAGCATTATGTAATCAAAACACTTTTTGTTGGTGTGTCCCTAAACGAGTAAAATTTGTGTATTTCAGCACGGCACTGACATTACATAACATGAAACTTTTTTAGAGTAACCAGCATTTTATTTGGCACGTCGGGAAGAAGGAGTGCTGGCAAAAATCTATTTGCTTCGGTTTTGTAAAGCGTTCCCCCTATCGCACAGCTCAATCATTGCTATAGACAAAGATAATGCTATACAAAACCGAACTTAGCCGACTATCTAGGTCTTCTCCCCAACATGTCTAATCAAAAGCCAGGTACTGTTGTTTTTTTAGAGACCATGCCGCATGTTGGCTTTTTGAAATTATAGCAAATGTTTATAGATACACCGCTTTTAGGACGGATCTACTCGCCAAGCGCAATATAAATTATTACAATTATATTATTTTCTGAATAATGACGTAGGCATTTATTTTATATATTTTTATATGGCATGGTAGCTAATTTGAATTTGTCATTTCGAAGACAATATTTGGTATTGGGGATTTTTTTATTTTTCCCATACAGGCCTGTATTTACCACGGTGCAACCGCTGTCTATTGCTTAATTGACTGTGAAACATGATGCCTTATTTATTAATTAAGCTAACGAGTCATTTGTAATCTTTTTATTAACTCAGGTTACACCGGTCAACACGATTTTTGGTCTATCATTTACATGTTAAATTTTGGTTTCTCTTACGACAAAAATAAGGATTTTTTTTCCGATTAAAGTTTGCTTTTGTAGAAACTAGAAGAATTTTTCAATTTTTCGGCATAAATTATTGATTTCTATATTTTTCTACACTTCCACTGTAAATTATAATTAGAAAACATTTTTTTAGATACATGAGTCTTTTTTATTCAAGATTTGTGATAAACAATAACATATAGATGTAAAATAACAAGAAACTAATGTCTAAAAGTGAATATTTTTCGTATTTCTTTTATGCTCGTATGAGCTCTCGCGTATTAAACCCCGAAATGTAATCTCCCATCATATTCTCGTTGTACTGTCCTTGATATCGCCGATCAAAGTCCATCACATCTTGGTGAAACCGTTCTCCTTGTTCCTCGGAGTAGGCCCCCATGTTGTCTTTAAATTCGTTCAGATGTAGTAGTAATCTAAGTAATCTTTTGTTTATGAAATAAATTAAATCATACTTATCGTCGTAAATCAGACCAAAGCAAACTTTATGACCTAAATTTGAATATTTACGTGTTTTTCAATGTCTAGAATCAGAATTTAAACAAGAGAACAGAAACCCAAAAAAAAATTTTTTTTTTGTTGACCTGTGTTATGTTTATGAACTTCTGCACTTTAAATATATGATTTTAGTATACAATAATCGGAAAGCACCATCCACTACTTATTAAAATGTTCTAGTAAACGCAAATCTAGGACATACGTAATTCATTGAAGTTTTCCCTGCACCGGTTTTCAATGAAGTGACGTCACGGCGTAGTATGCTGTCGTTACTATACACAGCTGTTTCGTATAGCTAAGGTTATAGAGATTATTGAATTCTTTCTTTTACGTCACCACAGCCGCGTTGGGATATTCAAATCAACTAAGTGTACGATTATTCCGTTATTACATTTTGTTTTTTCTTGTAAAATGTAAGCAATCCCTTATATGAAATATATATTTTTTAACCTTTTTTTTCAAAATTAAATTTTATATGCCATTATGTTATTAATTAAAATGTAACCAATATGTAATTTATGGTCCGTATTATACTATAGAAAAAAGAACAATACAGTTTTATTTTTCTTGCTAGTTTAGTACATTAATTATACAGATAACTACATAATATATGTATACTCCCATGTAATCGAGTTAATATAAATTATAATCAGTAAATTTTATGTCATATATTATACCTATACAAGTATGTATTGTAGCCGGTTGGATTTTTTGTTGTTTATATCATAGGAGGCAAATGAACATGTGGGTCACCTGATGTTAAGTGATCACCACCGTCCATAGACACTTGCAACACCAGAAGAGTCGCAAGTCGTAGGGAAGGGCGGAGGGGGAGTAGGGAAGGGGGGAGGGGGTACGGGAGGTGGGTTATCCGGCGCTAGGCTGGTATCTATACCATCGAGAATAGGTATTAGGTTTGTATAATAAAGTTGTCAAAATCCGATACACATATTTTATTACTTCTACATACGTAGTAAGTTTTAATTATTAGTGGTACGAATTAAATGAAAACAGCAGTAACTAGTTTCTTTTCAGACCCATTACATAAAATGACGCAATCATTGTATATTGATATGATGAAATTTCTATTAAACATTTACTACACTGTACCAAGGTATTTTGGGTATATCATAAAAGAAACAAAATTTATTGATTCTCCTAATAAAAATATGTAATATATTTTTCATAAGAGAATAGCCCTATAGAGTACAAACGCGTCAAAAGAGCAGTCACAAGTACATAGTCACAATTCGGTAGCGATGTGAGACGGACGCTAATCCCCGTTTTCCATTCGCCTCGCGCTCTTTCGCGCCACGGCCATTTGCTACAACGCGAATTTGGGCCAAGCACAACTGTGTCCTCGTCTAACAAACTCCTATCATACATAGCCATCTCCTTTTCACAATTGGTCGTTTCACTCGTGATAACATTCGAGTGTTAACCAAGTTTCAATGTTTACATTGTGATTGATATTAGGAGGCGAATGAAAATTATTTACAGGTAGAGCTATTGAAAAGCGGTCGTTATTGACTAAGACTTCACTTCGTTTAGAATATAGGTAGGTACTAACTGTAAATATATGAAACTTACATATGATTGCAACTTGTGTGTTTTTGTTTTTGTCTAAAAATGTTTTACATATGCAGGTAACTATGGTATAGTGTTAAATATAAAAATTAACAAAAATAAAAAAAATAATAACTACTATGTTACACGTGTTTTAAATACAAAATTATAAACACTAGGTATTTGTTGAAACGGTAACAATGTAATGTGTTCTGTTTTTGAACGAATACGATTTGCAATTCAATTAGAAGCCAAGTCTTTGTCAACGTATCCGGCAATGGACTTTCGAGTTGACATTCAAACTGTGGAAAATTTTTGTTGGTGTTATCTTCGGCTGAAACTACTGTTTTAAAAAAATAAGATTATTTTGTCATCTATTTTAAAATGTTTTGGCGGGAATCAAACCTGTAGTATATTATTTCCCGTTCCAGACAGATGTCTTAACCCTGATAAATTTGTGATTCATTAGAATACTTTAATGAGTCTATTTTTAAGCAATTAAAGTATATTGGTTGTTAAAACTTTTGGAAAAATCATTCTATCAAAATAAAATATATCACATAACATACGAGTATATAGGAGATTAAACAGAGAGAGTTCATTATGTTTTAATTTACTATCTTTATATATAAATTTCTTCTGTGCGTGAGTATGTCACTGAACTCCTCCTAAATGGATGGACCGATTTTAATAAAACTTTGTGTGTGTGTTCCAGTGGATCCGAGAATGGTTTAGATTCACAATTGGACCCGGTAGGTGATGTTGCGGTTGACTTTTAGAATTTTTTTTATTATCAAGGCAGGACAACGTCCGCCAGGTCCGCTAGTACTTTTATATAATTGATGATTTGTATAATATTGGTTCCGGAATAACATAACAAAACATACATTTTAACTCCCTAGAGTGGAGTATAATGTAGAGTAGTTGTAATTTTTATAGATATTTGATGATTTATGTAATATTAGTTCTAGAACAATAAATCTAAACATAAATTATTGCACTCTTAGAGTAGAGTATAAGTAATATAGAGTTTTTATAATTGTACAGAATAGTATACAAAACAAATACTACCCAATAACGCTATAAATACTACCTATATTATAGTCTGAATAGTAAATTTAAAGTACAAATGACAACATTAGGAGTTTTTGGCGCGATTTTGATCTGTCACGTAATGAATTTTATATTTTACTAGTGGGCCCGGCAGACGTTGTCCGTTGAAAAATCCTTGACAAATTATACTATTACTACTATACTATACTATACTAAAACTTTCCCCATGAATCACTTTATCTATTAGTGAAAACGGCATGAAAATCCGTTCAGTAGTTTTTGAGATTATCGCGAACAGACAGACAGACAGACGCAGTAGGGGACTTTGTTTTATACTATGTAATGATCCATAATCTTGTGTTATCTGACTCTATATTTTGTTAAATTGGTGTTGTTTTACGTAATATAGTTCGGTTATTGTGCATAAGTGAAGCGAAATGAAAAATAACACCATGGAGCATGAATTCTGCGATTTCACAAAAACTTCCTGGAAATTTCTAACCAGAGAGCCATCATCTTGTTGCAAAATTGAAATTATTCACACGACACTTATTGTGTAAAATATGTTGTAATCTCCATTGAAACAAAACATTGACGCTGACAAATGCTTCTGCGGAGCCAAAACAAGAAAAAGAAGACAACACTAGGATCGGTGCATTTGAGATTTTGATCCCAAAAAGTTTGAGCGTGTAGCTACCGAGTATGTCATCCTCTTTGGCAGATTGGTTGAAACTTTGTATATATGGTAAATAGAAACAATTGCCCAAACAAATGAAATATCGCGTGTCCGTATAAATACATTATATGGTCATATAAATAAGCAGTCTATTTCACGCTCTCCGAGTATTAATATTACGCTGTCCGGGTCAGTCTAGAATCTTATAGTAGTGAGCCCGACACTCCTACAAGCGTAAAAGCTATAGAGTTTTCGTTATTGTGTGTGTAGGTGGTACGAGCCACGCTGAAGCTGTTACTGGTTTCAGCATGAATGGGTCGGCTCCTCCGGGGTAGTACCACCCTCTCATAGAAAACCGACGTGAAGTAACAGTACTTGCAATGTTGTGTTTCGTTCGGTCAGTGAGAGCGCCGGAGGCCCACCTCCCCTCTTCCCCCTCCTCTTCCTCCCTCCCTCCCCAAAATACAAGCTGGCAATGCACTTGCGACTCCCCTGGTGTTGCAAGTGTCTATGAACGGTGATGATCACTTAACATCAGGTGACACACCTGTTCGTTTGCCTCCTATAAAGTATTCGTTGTAGAGAGCAAAATGACGAGCCATACTTGGCTTATGTACATCGTGGCCTTTAAAATATAATTTGCATGACTGTAAAGATCACGTTAGCATGCACGAACTCTGTAATAAATACTGAAATAACAAAAATTCGGTCACTGGGTCATCTGCCATCGCAATGTATTACGTAAGATAAAACAGTTGGGTAAATAATCACGTTTACTTAAAAATTTTACTTTAATTAAATACAAAAAGCAAATATTATTCACATGTTACACACAAAAGTAGGTAAACTATATTAGAGTCGTAATATTCGTACAGAGTAACGGACCATATTTTTCATTCAATGCTAATTATATGATAATTACTTTGATTGAATAATATTTAGAATTATCACGTTATGAATTTTTGGAATGTTACTGTGACATAAGAAACCGTTTGTAATGCAAATGTAATCTTTTACGTTAATTTGTTTTGATTCATGATTATATATTTTTTAAATGTAATAAGAGTGAAGTGATTTTTGAGGTAGACCGTTGCCGTTAACATATCGAATTTCACGTAAAGTATTGTCTTTCATAGTAATATACGCGAGGAAAAACAAAATTTACACGATGTACAGAAATCGACAAAATATCTACATTAAAAATCAAACTAGTAACGTCACGCGAGAAAAAAAAATCGTAATTTCAGAAAATGTATCGAAAATTCAATATCCCCATATTAAGAAGACCATATACTCATATTATTACATGATATATTCTAATACTATCCCAATGTATTGGTTTGGCAATAAATCAATTACAAAGATCTAATCTCTTAATATAGTTGTCTTCTTTGTAAACTAATTAAAAACCTTGTTTGTTTTTCATAATAGATACTCTTGTAACAAGTTATATTCTACATATATAAAACACAAGAATATAATAAACTAGTCGGCCCGGCGGACGTTGTCTCCCTCTAATAATAAAAAAAAACTGACCTATTATATACCTAAATCTTCCTCGTTAATCACTTTATTTACTGGTGAAAACTGTAAGATAATCCGTTCAGTAGTTTTTGAGCTCATCGCGAACAGAGAGATAAACGTGGCAGAGGACTTTGTTTTATAATCTGTAATGATGATAAAGTATATTATAAAAGAGGAACAGAGATTTTCTTCACAATTTCTGTACCCGTTGTCAAAGTATAGGCAAAAGTTTATGATCGGGTCAGTAATTAAATTATAACGAACAAATTCATATTCGCTCGTATTACCTAGGATTTTCCGTTTACGTTAACATTTCTTATAAACCGCCCATTATAATGCAGTACACGATCTGTAACAGTATAAATTACTAAAATAAACAGTGGTGTTATACTTCGAAATTTTATATTTAAATAACTGCGATCACTTTATTGAACTTCACGAGCAGAGCCACAGACACAGCTAGTGGGATATAATTTTGCCACATGTCAGTAACATTAAGTATTGGCCAATCTACAAATAAAAAAAAACAACATATTTAGGAGAATAGTACGAGTGACCAGTTTAATTAGATTAATTTGACTAGAACTTTGATATTTAATTAACCCAATATATTAACTGCCAATTAGGACCGCCTCACTAATGTAGCTATATATAATAGTCATTAAAACAAAGGAGGATGCGGTCGATTTAGGTTTAATTAGTGGTCGTAGACGGAAGGAGCGTGAAGTACGACGAATAGAGACTTATAAATAACGGTTTGGACTCGACGATCATACGGAAAAAAGGAAATATACCCAAAAAAAACACTAAAGCTCGTCAATAACTACAAAAAAAAAAGAAAATCGGTTTACAAATAGAAGAGAAAAAGGTATTGAACTGTCTTGTCAGTGTTATGTGTTATTCATATTTTTAGCATTATCCTTTGACAGTCACATGTTATTATCACATGATACAATGAAATTCACCCTTCTAATAAATATACCTATGAATAGAAAACAATTGGCACAGTCTCATCAACAAAATTCTAATTTAAATGGCTATCACAAATTACGACTCAGTTACGGTATTGACCGGCCAAGTAATTAATACAGGTGTCCGTGTTCCGAGCGGCAATCAAACGTAGATAAATGTTCTAGTCGGGTTATCAAACTGGAGTTATCATAAAGTAAACGCATGGTTATTTATATATCTAATTTTTATGTTACACGTGGCTCGTAGAATAAAATATACCTGAACATTTGTAAAATATTTTATTGAGATATTGTTTGCTTGTCAGTTCATTTGAAAGTGATTACAAAAATTATGGACAAGTTGTATACATTACTAGCTTTGTGGTGTAAGGGGTGTCGTATAACATCTAAGACTTTAGACTCTCAAGCCAACCTCACCTGCGCGTGGTGCACCCTGCTGAAAAACGAAAGAGGCAATGGCGAAAGCGGGGTGGTAGGGTTTTACAGCCTGACTGCGTCGCAACCACCATGTATATGGCGAAAAAGCCCGTCATAGTGATTCGCTTCTGCGGGTCGCGTTTCGGGATCAGCCTGTGCATATCCAGCTTTTCGCAGGCCGGCATGACAGCGGCGACAGGCGATGGTTAGTGTGTCACTTGGTGGTCGCCATTCTTTTTGGATTGTACTGTGCTTACCATGAGGCACAGCGCAGTCATTTTGCCGTGCTACATGAAAAAAAGCTTTTGGTAACGGCTAATGTAAATTTAATCTATCCTTCGAGAACAGTACATTATTTCTGGATGAAAGGCACTCTATATCCTTTTATGTACCTCTGTTAACGAGTATGCAGAATTTCATGACGGTCGGTAAGAGTGAAATTGTAACAAAGAACTCAATAACTTAAAATTAATCTTAAGTTATAAGTTCTCGGGAATGGTTAGATAACTCTTAAAGAAAATTTTAGGTGTTTAGATTTCATAATTTCGTACATGAATCTCATTTTAATTGCATTTTTATAAAAATAGTTATATCTTATTGTGTTAATTATTCAGTTGCCACAAGGAAACGATGCATCTTACTCAAACACAGATCGTAAAAAGTCTGTAACCTACGCCTTTCCTGAAGTACGTCTAACTCGTTCTTTGTATAATGGTTATCACCTACATTACTTACTAAGTCTATATTTCTGTTCTAAAAATAATCGTTCACTTCTCTAAAATAATTGTATAACAAGCAATGTTGTTCAATGTATAACGTTTGGCTAAGTGATGCGTCATTCTAATTGCTAACGTTGTCTATATTCTGATGATTTTGTTTGTGCGAAAATATAAGTTCTTCTATTCAAATATCAAGTAAAAATATATACAGCATATAACAGACATTATTGAATCTATATACTGCTCAGTGGCGATAACGCAATCGGGCACCACGTCGATTGAACTTTAAATCCTTTTTTTTATCAACGTGGGGAAATCCATTATGGATACGCCACCCTACGGGAGAGGGTGGGTTATGTCCGAATCGCACGGACTAAAAGCCCACGATGTACCGACCGACCGTACTGTTATTATAGTTATTGTGGTTATTGTAGTACAGATTTTAGGAATACTCAACTGTAAGTCTAACTTATTACAGCTGCAATTTAAGTACCATCTAGGTTTAGCACGTTACCGTATTAAACCACATGATCATATAATATTCAGTTATTTATTTACAACTATAGAAAACAATACACCCAAAAGTGAGATAAATAATAAAAATAAGGATACTAGATATAATACAATGATAAAGCTTACACTGCTAATAATATTAAAAAGGTAATCTACATAAATCTCAACATAAAAATTGAAATAAAAAAATAAACAAGTTTAAATGAAAATTAATCCAGTTGTAAAAACTAAACCTTGATAAAGAAAACAAAATGACAAATGTAATCGAGAACACTAAATAAAGAAAAAAAATATATTTCAATAGAACATTGAAATATAATTCTTTGAATGTTTATAAAAATCAATCGATATACCTAACTAAAAAGATAAATAAAATTGCGGTCAAATGCAATGCGGTTTACATCACAATTATCAATAGTTGATATTTGATATAATGACTAATTTTTTATCACCAGTTCAGTTTTTTATTGGCGTTGACCGCACTTAGATTATAATTACACAACTTAATTACTTAATATAAAAAGCAAATTTATATATGCTTGGTTTACTAAAAACTGTGTTTAATTTAGATTATTATTGTATAGTGTTATGGTACCAAAACATCTGTAATACACATATATAAGTTTTTAAACACCGAGACATAAGTGATAATTGATTTTCTGATGATGGTAGAGCCACGCTGAAATCACAATTATCAATATCGACTAATGACTAATTTTTTATCACCAGTTCAGTAATTTATTGGCGTTGACCGCATTTAGATTATAATTACACAACTTAATTAGTTAATATAAAACTCTAATTAATATATGCTTAGTTGACTAAAAACTGTTTAATTTAGATTATTATTGTATAGTATTATGGTACCAAAACAACTGTAATACACATATATAAGTCGTTAAACACCGAGACATAAGTGATAATTATGCTCATCATACAAAAGTCACTCGAGAATTAAACCCGCGACATCTCTGTCCAATATTAAGGTTAACTATTTCGACGCCATGACTGATAAGATAGGGTTTCTTTATGGCATACTAAAATGAAGAAATATAGAGATGACGTCATCGGAAACATCTATAGAACTAGGTATTTTACAACTGCTGCGAGCGGTTCTCAAACTCCAAAGTGTAACTACTTTACTACCTACAACTATAACTTCACAACATATGTATCTAAGTATATATCGTATTCATTACTTGCTATAAGCGTAACATACGAACGTTATCAGTCGTATTTCATTCTCCACCTGACACGGACAACGGGTGGATTTAGTTTATATTACGGAAATACAAGGTAAGGAAATTTTGCAAAAATGATTATTTTATTATTTAATAACAATGCTGTATAAAATTCTTTCAATGCAACTGTTGAATTTAAAATGGTATGTTATTTAATGCAGGTTGAAATATTTTTTAAACAAAATTTTATATAAAATTTACAATATTTACGCAATTAATCAGATCGATATCTAAAAAGTAATTAGAATAATCATATATTTTAAAATAGCATATTTTATAGACAATGGTCGACGAAAATAAAATACAATACAAATTTTCCAATTTATGAGTTCTCAATGCTGTTTTGTATCTCAATGCTTTTTGTCTTGGTATCGTTCAAATCGTTCATAGCCTAAAAACTTTTAAGAAAAAAAAAACGTATGCCATTTACCTGTGCATGGCATGACGATACTTTTCCCATTAGCTTGATTTTTTAAAATAATTTACCAAATATTATTAATACTCCATCTACTACGATCCCTTGGGATGGAGAAATTTTGATATGAGAGTTAAAAAATAATTTGTGTATTATAGGATCAAAATTTATTTTTACCGTTTATATTTGTTTTCAGTAAAACAAGCAAGATAAAAATTAGTTTCGAAATAGTGAAAAAACCACATATTAAATGTTCTAATATTAAATACTTAAATGTTTCTAGGCTATAAACAAACGATCTGAATGATAACCAAGTTAAAAAGGTGAACTTGGTAAATAACTGACACCCTAACATGCATACCTACGTCATAGAGACTTACGTATAATTTATATGTATCTGGCGGAACCCGTTTACGTCTAGATTTATTGTTATAAGTATTTATAAAAACTAAAATAATGATGAAGTTTTTGGAAGGAATGCTTCTTTTAGACTGTCATGTCATGTTTTTGATGTTTATTCATAATCTTGCGTTATTTCACCATATATTGTGAAATGTTGGTAATCTTCTATATCCATACACTAGCGAGCCCGGCAGACGTTGTCCCGCTCTGATTATAAAAAAATCCTGGATAAATTATATACCAAAACGTTCCCCGTGAATCACTTTATCCACTGGTGAAAACCGCATAAAGGTCCGTTCAGTAGTTTTTGAGTTTATCGCGAACAGACAGACAGACAGACGCGGTACGGGACTTTGTTTTATACTATGTAATAATATAATAAGAATGCAAACGTGCAAACGGGGGTTTAAAGGCCAATAGCGTAGTCAGTTCGAAAAAAAAAAAAAAAAAAACGTGTCTGTATTTTTACGATTTTCCTGAAAAGAATTGTTGTAGATGTCTAGCAATAAGTAATAGAATACATTTCAATCATTTTTAGAAATGTCTGTCTGTCTGTCTGTCTGTTTGTATGAACACGCATCACTGCTAAACTACTGGGTTCACAATAAAACTTTAGAAATTACTGTCTCGTCGCAGAAATTATTTCGAATAACTCATTAAATTTACTTTTAGATCTTAGTGTCTGGATCGGATGCTACAACTCTCATTACTCCGATTAGACCTAATTGAATCTTCGTCGCTCCTGTTAAAGTGTAAACTTATTAATTTGAGAACAATTATAATGGTCTGAACTCGACGCGAAATACGGGTCTTTAGAAATACTTTAGAAATTACTGTCTCGTCGCAGAAATTATTTCGAATAACTCATTAAATCTACTTTTAAATCTTAGAGTGTCTGGATCGGATGCTACAACTCTCACTACTCCGATTAGACCTAATTGAATCTTCATCACTCCTGTTAAAGTGTAAACTTCTTAAACTGAGAACAATTATAATGGTCTAAACTCGACGCGAAATACGGGTATAGATTAAATCTATATCTATGTATACATCTAATAAAAATGTTAATCTAACGTGCGTGTACTTTTTATATTTTTGTTAAAAAAAAATATTGTATATGTCTTGGAATAAGTAATATAACATTTCAATCATTTTTACAAATGTCTGTCTGTTTCTTCGTTCACGATAAAATCTCACTAATTTCTAGAAATTAAAAATTTATTAATCTATTAAAAATCTAAAAATTTTAAAACATATCCTCGGGAGTAACTTAATCTTTGTTTCATTAAAATCGGTCCACTCTGTCAAAAGTTATTGTAATTTGAATGAGATTAGTCACTCTGTTTTACATTAGGTTCGACACGTACGGAGTCGTGGGCATAGCTAGTTTGTGTAATAAAGTTTGTTTATCGTCGATGAGAAGTAATAGAAATGCCAAGAATTGGCATCAAAAATCGTGTAAGTTCTAACAAATGGACAATCAATCATCTTGTTGGAACTTGAGTCATCACAAGACACTTTATAATAATCACTTACTCTCACTTGATAATAACAGTAATAATCTTTACTAATATTAATAAATACTACAACGAATATGAGATCATCTCTCTCACACACGTGCCCATATATACACATGGTGGGAGGGTTTTGTTTTTTCTTCCCTCAACGAACTGAATCGAATAGTTTTAGTTCGTTTCAATCCGATATACATGTATTCATTTGTGAATCATGCAATTTCGATTGTATGGTTCACAAATGTATATATGTATGAATAGCTTAGAATAGTTAGCTAGGACAGACGCGTCTTTTTCCAGGTAACAGCCCAAGCCGAGGTGTGCGTGCACCCTTGTGTATGTTACCTAAAACCCAAATCGGTTGTGTGCCTTAAGCGCCAACGTTAGTAGTCCGGTGAAGCTGTGAAGCCCCTGCCGGGTCAATAGCGTAGTCAGTTCGAAAAAAAAAAACTACAACGAACTTTCATGCCTTGACAACTCAAACCGATAAGCGTGAAATTTTGCATATACGTTGCTAAGAGCACATGACAGGACACAGGGTACTTCCTACCATTCATTTAGAAATTATGTACTGTTTCCAAAGAATAGCGATATAAACGCGACCGAAGCTGAGAGCATAAGTTAGTCTTCATTTAAGACAATTGTTTGTTTTTTTGTTGTTTATATCATAGGAGCCAAACGAACAGGTGGGTCACCTGATGTAAGTGATCACCACCGTCCATAGACACTTGCAACACCAGGGGAGTCGAAAGTGCGTTGCCAGCCTGTGTTGGAGGGTTAGGTGGGGAAGGGGAATGTGGAAGGGAAGGGGAGGTGGGTCTCCGGCGCTCTCACTGACCGAACGAAACGAAACAATGCAAGCACTGTTACTTCACGTCAGTTTTCTGCGAGAGGGTGGTACTACCGCGGGCGAGCCGACCCATTCATGCTGAAACCAGTAATAGCTTCAGCGTGGCTCTAGTAAGTAGAAAGAAAAATAAGTAGAAAATACTGAGTTTTATATTTTTTTTGATGAGTATTTAAAAGTTATACTTGATTTAGCTAATTGCCTGATATACTTGTAATTTATGAATTAGAAAATCTTAGTTTACCTTAATTGTAAAATTGACGGGAACGGTTTTATATTTCGGTCTAACGAAGGTGACAAAGTATTTGAATGGAGAATCGCAAATATTGTACCTGTTTTAATAGTATGTAATAACGATGCACGTGTTGATTGATGTATTTCAGTTTGATAGGTTGTGCTAAATTAATTATATTTTAACTATTGGTATTTTCTTCCAACTTAATCTTTGGGAGTCATAATTTCTCCAAACATCTGGTGATCGTTTACATCGGGTGGACTGAATGTCTTGTGTAGTACATATGCTAAGTTATGGAAATTATAGCTATTTATAACAGTGAAACTACATATTTCATCACTACTATTTTGCAGGTCAAATTTTTTAAAAAAAATTAATTTTTTAAATTTTCCTTAACACCCGTGCCACGAACGACATCTAATGACAAATTATTTTTCATTACAAATGAAAAACAACTGTGCCTACTTCTGTTATATGTTCACATACCGATTTATTGGAATCTTGAACTTGCTTGGCTATTATAGACTTTAACCTTTAGTATGGCCGTTCCATTATAGCGTTTAATGAGAGCTGCGTTAATTATTCGCTTATTAATCGTTGAATTTATACGTTCAGTTGTTTTATTAATGGATTTAAAGAACCTTACACGCATAAAACTCTTCGCGTTTAAGTATAGTGGTATTTAAACTTACGTTTTACTGTTAATACGATTTGGTGCATTGAATTAAGGTTATCGTTATTAGCTTTAACATCTAGCATTGTAAATTATAACACTTAGATCCTTTACTAGTTTTAATAAATATCAGAATAAGGTTAATAGGAAAGAAAGTGTTTGAAAAATTGTATAGAGTAGTTAGAAATTTGGCTTAAAAATCTCTGTACACATGGGAAAGTGAGTAAGTGAGACAGAAGGCAGTAGCGAGATTTTCAAATATTGCCACTTTGTTTTATTGCACGATCGTACTGTGAAGGGAAAATTTTGTGTCATCTTCTTCGTTAGTACATGCGCGCAAAGCCGGGGCGGGACGCTTGATTGATTTTGAAACGTTCTTCATCGGTGCTCCGCTCCTATTAGATGCACGTGATGATATATAGCCTATAACCGTCCTCGATAAATGAGCTATATAGTACTGAAATATTTTTTTAATCGGACCAGTAGTTCCTGAGATTAGCGCATTCAACCAAACAAACCCCCCAGCTATATAATATTAGTATAGTATAGAAAACAACTATGCAAAAAATGTTTTATTTGCAGTGAAATTAGCTGCGCCATTACCGACCTTGAAACGTCATGGAATGACTGAACGAGACCATTTCAGTGGGTACAGGATATCATAATAAATACGTCTCGATTCGTGCGTATTCATACTCGTGCAATTAGGAAGTGCGTCACTGTTATATTGATGGCTTATTTATTATGTAAATAGTCAGTTTATACAACAACGCTACAATAGCAGTTTAACCTCATTCTTTATTTACGGTAATTTATGTCGGGGCAAGTAAAGTGCCGCTCATTCCTGACAGTTCTGTTAAATTGTGACCAACAGACTTATTATTATGAAATGTACGACGTTGTGATTTTATTCAGTGTTTTATGTTGAAGTGTTAACCAGTATACTATACTACTGAATTTAATTTTAAATTTTACAGTACTTTTTTTTAAAGATGTTGCGATGCATTTATTTATTTTTAGGAATTTGGAATAAATACATCGATGGCACTATTGGTTGAAGGTGAAGGAAAACAACTCGAGGCAACCTGAACTTGAAAAATGTTCTCGTGTTACTACCGTATGTGGGAAACTACGTTATAATGTCTTAAAACAGTGTGCGTATTGGATACATAGTATAGAACTTTGTACATAGAAATCGTATCTGCAGATAATATCTATGTAATCAAACTACATGGTAATTAGATATTACGATAAAAAGCCTATTTTTATTTTCGTATGTAAATTAATTTTAATGTAACTTAATTTTAATATAACTTATATTCGTATTTTGATCGAAGCTTTTAAGAATTTCATTTAAAACTAGCTGCGCCCGCAACGCCTTCCGCGTGGAAAATAATGTAAGGTAGCGCGAATATCAATATTTTTTATTTAATTTGGTTAATTTAATAATTCAGTTATTTTTCGCTTTTTAATGCCTTATTAGTTTTTCACATCGAAGGCGATTTATTTTTTTTGGAAAAAAAAATATTTCTCGATTTTTATATATATATATATCTGGTTTCTAATGGGTATAATAAATCGGTACCAATTTCACGAAAATACGTAGATACGAAGTGGGTGAAAATGGAATAAACGATATTTCACCCCCTTAGGGGTAGAATATTTTCTTCAAATTTATATGGGACCACCTCTGAATATAACCAATTCAAATAAAAAAAGAATCATTAAAATCGGTTCATAATTGACGGAGATATCAATTAACATACATAAAAATCAAATAAACGATATTTCACCCCCTTAGGGGTTGAATATTTTCTTCAAAATTATATGGGACCACCTCTGAATATAACCAATTCAATCGTTAAAATCGGTTAATAATTGACAGAGATATCGATTAACATACATTAAAAAATACATCCAACCGAACGTACTAACCTCCTCCTTTTTCGAAGTCGATTAAAGTGTCTAATAAAATCATCTGAATATATTAAGTCCTATAAATCTACTTTTCCATCATACTTATGTCGCTTCGTCATTAAAATTACAACAACTTTTGATAGAGTGAACCGATGTTAATGAAACCAAGACTTTTTTACTTTTTGTTACACGACGATATGCTATATGATTTTCGTGAACGCAGTACTTTAGCAATGTTTAGTTATCGTGTTCAAACAAACAGACAGATAGATAGATAGACACATAGACATTTCTAAAAATGATTGTAATCACTTATTCCAAGACTCCTGCAAAAATTATTATCACAAAAATCTAAAAAGTACAGACACGTTTGATTTAAATTCTTATAATATGTATAATAATAGGCCCGATAACAATAACTAAGAGTCGATACAAAGGCATTATAAATAAAAATACGTATCTGATTCAACTCAAGATCAGTTTGTAAATCCAGTGACATAACCATATGAATGTTATGAGATGAACAGTATGTTTATTGAAATTAACCTCAAAAAGAGCACGCTAGTTTTGCGTATACAATTTATTTCAAAACGCGTTACGAGTTCCATTTAAAACGCGTTCCGAACAATAGTGGATCCAATCCAAAGAACAACAGTTTCGAACAACGGAGGTCGAGCTTGGCACATTCTCCGCACAGAATGACATTGCTCTGGTATCTGGAAAACTTCCAAATCTGTTCGTATATTCCAGCACAGTCCATATAATCGTCTCCAGTTTCTTGCTAATTCATCAGTATTACTCAGTGAAAATATAACTGCTGGAGTAACATTTCTATTACAACAACAATATTTTTCGCTTATATGAAACTAATATCCACCAGTTGGGCATTGAAAAATGGCAAATGAATTAAAAAAATAAGTATTGCAGAACCATTTACGATAAATTCCACTTCAAATGGTCATAGTCCTATACCGATAGGTCCAGTAATTTTGAGGTAATTGATCCTCAAAGGAACTGAATTTAATTGTATATATGCATATTACTATATATGCATATTACTATATTTACATTACAAATACAAAGTATTGTCCACGCTAAAATGTATTAATAACTCGTTTCAATTCGAAGCCAATGTCAGCGCAATTTATTCAATATTTAATCGACAGTAAATACTTGGAATCGTTATATTACTAACACGTGAATATTAGGTTTGATTACGTCCGTGTTGCGACAATATCAACAGCGCGGGCAAGTACCGTTACCGCGATTTAGTTTAGACGAAATATAGCATTTTTTTTTTAAATATTTCAGGCGTTTGATTACTATATGACATGATATTAAATGCCAACGTCGTTTTTTTAAGGCGTTTGTTTGTTTAAGAGTGCTACCATTTTTGGTAATACTCTTAAATCTAGGAGAGGATTGGCTCTTAAGTGTAGCTGGTTGAACACACTTATACGTTATATAAGTTAATAGATCATCTCCAGTTTGGTGGCTATCTATTGAGGTTTTCGTTGAATGTTTTCCTTCACTAAAAGCTTCGGCTTATTGCTGAATTCGAACCTATATTCTTCGATGCGCGTAACTAATATTCAAACATTAATTTATTGATGGCATATTTTAACGTGTACTGTCCAGTATTCAATTTATACGTTTTTTAATTATTTTTTTTATTGTTGCACGACAATATGACTGCACTGTGCCTGATGGTAAGCACAGTACAATCCAAAAACAATGGCGACCGACAGGACTGCTTCATGTTATTATAAGAGTAAAGCGATATTACCAAAGTCAATGTCAATATTTTCATGTTTACTATTTTTATAATGAATTTACCTCAAATGATGATATAATAAAAAAACGAGCCAAAAAATACTTTGTAAAATCAAAATAAGAAAATTCGTTAGCTCATGAAAGACGTTGTTTAGTCGCGAGACAATATTCTCGACTTTAGACTCTACTAGATCTGCCAACGCGGATGTTGGGACATGTTTGTTCATAAAATGAGCTCCCACTTATACATTTTACCACATCTTTATTAAATTGTTTTCTTGTGTCTAATGTGTTCGAGCGGATTTTTTGTAATTAACTTCCAACTGACTTCAGCAAGTGAGTTACCTTTTATAAAACTGTGGATCGAAATTAAATATTTTATTAAGGAAGTTGCGGAGCGTAAATTTCCAACAGGCTAGCTTGAATTTGAGAAAAATTTGAGCGTCATTTATTTGAATGTATGTCAATACAAAGATGTTTATTTTATGAAAAGGATAGTTATCTATAAAGACACGGTTACACGCCTACAAACAGCTCTTTGTCCACTTTTCCATAATACACCAGTGAATTCAAACAATCGAATAAAATACAGAGTTGCTATCAATAGAAAAGGTAGTTTGACCTTCGGTTATAGTGAAATAAGTATACGTGGTTTCAGAATGATGTGTATACTGATAGTATGTACCTATATGTGAACATCGACGTCTGGTCGATGTATTCGTGTACTTTTACGAACAGCCTTCACATAAAACTATCGAAGTTTTATTGATTTTAAGTAAAAATAGATGCTCGGAACTCATAGGTAGGATTGTGAAGTGTTTCAGAAAAAAATAAATTAAGCTTTTTATACTCGCGGTAATATAAATTTGACCTATCCTTTTTTATACCATTGTTGGTAAGCGGACATGCGGGTCACCTCATGGTAAGTGGTTACCGCCGCCAATGAACACGTGCGATATTAACGGAATCACAGATGCCGGCCCTTGAGAATAGAGTAGGCTCGTTTCTTGAATGTTGTCAAATTGTAATGGTCCGGAAACACTGCCGCAGAGAACTGACGTACGCGGGAAAACGAAAGTGAGAACCG
Organism: Antheraea pernyi; assembly: GCA_015888305.1. Lineage (NCBI taxonomy): Eukaryota > Metazoa > Arthropoda > Insecta > Lepidoptera > Saturniidae > Antheraea > Antheraea pernyi. The sequence goes on along the minus strand of MU161225.1, from coordinate 1,210 downwards.
TACAGTGGAGGACTTCCGACCATCGAGATGATACTGATGGAATTTCAGTCTGTGACGAGTCGTTCCTTCGTGAATAGTATTTTCTTGTGGGTGGATGGTTATCTATATTGTTTTATGTGCACCTGACAACGTGTATACAAAATATCACGATGTCCGGTTGAGTAGTTAAATCTTTAAAGTGTAACATACAAACAAACAAATGAACGAACGAACAAACAAGCTCACACACATTAGTGATATTAGTAAAGATACCTTTATTTATCCGCTTTGCTTTTTATACGAACAACTTCACATTTTCATTCATAATACTAGTAAGGATGCGTTTATTTACACACTTAACCCTTTGTACATAATCCAAAACATTCGTTATTCTGGAGTAAACTTCACAGCGCGTCGGAGCTGACATAGAAAATCTGCCTTTTCATTGAATATTTGATTTATATATTAATAAAAAATGTTGACAACATTATTACGTCGAATGATAACGCAATACTTGATATATCTTTATAATCAAACAAATTATTTTGTTACAAAAAAGAAGGACTTACATTTTGATAAACTTTGCTGATAATTTTGATATTTGAATGTATAAGGTCTACGTAAATATGTACTTTGAAATCATAATTCATTTCATAAAGATCAAAGTTTTTCAATAATTAACTGATAATAATCATTAATGTTATTAAAAGATTACATATATAAATGTGCATGTCACCTTGATCTTGAGTAATTGGTTCGTTGTGTAATATGCAATTACTATTTCAACAGCCCATCTAGAGGTATATTTATTATCTGAATGTGATAAAAGAACATCGATTATAATTTCCGTCGATAAGTTCTGTTTAAATGATGATTCAATACCTGTAGCTTTTACAGATACCTAATATTAACGTTAAAGTAAATACTGTAGGTATTATACTGTCTCTAAGATAACTAAATATATTATATTTATGCAATAGCTCTTCACTGACTGACTCAGTCATCTGACAATTTTAGGTATTTTTGGTTCCTGTTGGTATCAAACGTTCTAATAAATTATTTATCAAATTATATAGATAAATTATAAAAATAACTCACTGATTCACGCAATTTCATTCGCGTATAATTCTTCACCCTTAGCACAATATGAATATAAGAGACAGTACGGAAACCACCTATAAACGCTCGAAAACAGCACATTCACACAAATATGCGCGTTGACGAGAAGTTT
>MNPI01021867.1:0-48339 GCA_015888305.1 Antheraea pernyi | reverse complement strand
AATAGATTTGAAAATTTTCCAACATGTGTATTTGTGTGTAAATGGGTTGTTTTCTGAACCGGTGCCGCGGTGGTGGGTTTCACCTTGATAAGCGCCTTATCAGTGTCTAAATTGGATAATGTATTTTTGATATTCCGACGAAGGTACGTTCTCCTACGTGGTGCCCAAGATTGCCGTTCTTAGTCACCATAAGTTATTTGATTGCATGCATGAATGTCGATCGTTTAAGATTACTTTGTCTCTCTTACTGTGGAAATTTAAAACTTTACTATAAATAGGCAAATATACAGCATATATATTGTAGATGGTAGAAGCACGCTGAAGCTATTACTGGTTTCAGCATGAATGGGTCGGCTCGTCCGGGGTACTCGACCCACAGAAACACCCACGTGAAAAAACAGTGCTTGCATTGTTGAATGGGTCGCCTCGCCCGGGGTACTACCACTCGACCTACAGAAACACCCAAGAGAAATAACAGTGCTTGCATTGTTGCGTTTCGTCCGGTTAGTGAGAGTGCCAGAGGCCCATCTACCCTGCCTTACCCTCTCCTCTTCCTTCTCTTCCCTCCCTCTATTCCCTCCAAACACGTGACCCACCAGTTCGTTTGCATCTTATAATATATAAAAAAACAGCAATACAGATTTAACGAAACGAATCAAATTTACTTGGAAATTAGCAGCAATACTTTGCCCCTAAATTCTGTCGTATTTTATATGAAATAGATAGAAAACAAAAACCTCACGAACATATTCAACATGACATTCAGTAAACTCTATAGATTCTGGAACAAGAAAAGGTACAATAAAGAATTAAGTTCAATGTTGCATAAACCGATGGTAGACAATAAAAATTCGGTACCAGTCTTTGTTTTCAACAATCGATGACAAGGCGACATCTACGGTATGATTGAAAATTTTATCGAGTGATCGCGTGTTGAAGAACTATCATTTGAGTTCACTTCGCTACAGTACAGAGGCGAATTCAGAAACCATGTTTACTTTTACATAACATAGGCTAGGAAAAGCCGTCCGAAGAAATTGAAGCACATTTGCCGTTCTTTGCTATATCGAGTCTTATGGAAGAAAAGTGGATTTCATAGAACTCTTTTGTTCATCTATGTACAATAAACAATCTTTATGTTTGGAAATGATGCACTTATTCGTGCATCAGCCAAAAACAAATTTAACTAAGTTTGTAGCTACGATAAAAAGATAAACCAGGTCGAATTTCTTGCCGGTTCTTCTCGATGACTGTCATTTTTAACTAATTGGTCGTCATTTTGATGTTCATGAGCGCTTTCTCAGGGTTTAAATTAAATAGAAGTATTTTTGATTTTGATTTTATGAGATTCCGTCCTCAAATTACATTTAATTAAAATACCTAGTTAGACGTACTATGGTAAATTACGATTTTCATTTAATTTATTACGTTAAGTTTAATTAGTAATCAAGAAAGAATGTAGTCCGGTAAAGCTGTAAAGACCTTGCCAGGTTAATAGCGTGGTAAGTACAAGAAAGAAAATTAAAAAAAAATATAATTACAGAAATTATGGAAAAAAATTAAAAGGCTTATACCACCGGGTTCTTCAAAAAAGGATTGCAACACGCTCTTCAGGATTGGCAACATAATATTATCGACGGTAACCATTTAACATCAGGTGGGCCATCTGCCTATTGCTGACTTTGGCTTATAAAAAGCCTATCATTAATTTAGATGGAATAAGTAGTTGCTATATGAAAGCATAAAGATAATTTCCATGAGAACAAAGTCACAGTGTCCTTCTAGTAAAATATATAATCTATAAAGCGAATAAACCAAATCCAACACAGAACTCTGTTGGAAATACACAAGGGCATGTGGGGTCACAACAAACCGTACTCCGGTAGGCGGTACCCCGAGTAAATTGTTTATAATGCGGTCTTCTTTCAAATAAGGCTTGTGTACTGTTGCTTTTATTTCGAAATTGCCTTATGATTTGACTAGTAAATTTATGTTTTATGCGTGTGCGTTTGTTTGACTTCATGTTTCGTTGCAACTGGATCGCATATTTTAATATAATATGGCGATCAATACCTTAGTGCCTTGAAGTATCCCTTTTTTAACTATATAATTTTTAGCTTCTAACCACAAACTTATCTGATGTCATATGAGAACTGACTCTTCAAGTGCTGTCGGAACACACCTACAAATAGATAGATTTTCAACTTGGGAGTGATAGCCAGATGATCTTATAAAGGCCCCATCACACACTACAGTGGTGACTGTACAGTAGCATCGCTGTGATTTTTTCGTTCACTAGAAACTCTGGCTAAGTCACAACGATTCTAATCTAAGAATTAGCAAAAATGTTATATCTGATTCATAGAATATAGGCATACACAGAATAGAAATATGGAAGGATAAAAAAAGTGTGTGTGCACTTATGTACACGCGTTAGAAGTTATATTTCTTTGGCGTAACAAGATAAAAATCTTTTCACAATTTTTATCTTTCGCTTTATTCTACGTTTGTACAAAAAACGACACTAACAATAGAAAAAAGGTATTTAATACATTGAAAGTTTTAAAACAAAGAAATACAAACAACAAATAAACAAAATGTTGACTATAGCTAATTGGTTTTTTGTAATTTTGGTGTTTTTCGTATATTTGTGATCATAATTTCTGTTATATTTTTAAAATTAAAATATTCTTATTGCATTGTCTATATTTATTTATTTGGTATTGAATAATTCAGTTATGTAGTAAATATTTCATATAATATGTATTTGTATTAAATAAGGAACTTACATTTCGATTTTATATTTATAATAATGAACCTAGCTGCTTTTTTTTATGTCAATGCAGGCAAACGAAGATGTGGGTCATCTAATGTTAAGTAATCACCACCGTCCATAGACACTAACAACACCAGGGGAGTCGAAAGTTGCCAGCCTGTTTGAGGGAAAGGGAGAGACGGGAGAATAGAGGGGAGGGAAGGTGGGCCTCCGGCGCTCTCACTGACCGAACGAAACGCAACAACACAAGCACTGTTACTTCACGTCGTTTTTCTATGAGAGTGTGGTACTACCCCGGGCGAGCCGACCCATTCATGCTGAAACCAGTAATATCTATAGTAATATGCCAAGTGGGTTATTTTGTCAAAAATATAGAGCTTCGATAAATAATGAGCAATCGTTTAAAAACCTGCTTAAAGTTAAAATTACAGCATTTTTCAACCCAATAACAATATGATTGTAATATTACAGGATAAAACATTGTCTCATTGTCCGGTGTAAATCCGTACGTGCGAAACACAAAGCATTCGTAATAAAATAACCAGTCTTACGTAGCAGCTGCAACGGATTCCTGAACTCTTACAAAACATTTAAAAAAGGATAAGGAAGGGTCAGCGAAACCAGATTGACCAGTTCCATTGTATGGAATAGACAATAACGGGCCCAGAATGACCCCTGTGGGACACCGGTCACTTTCGCCCGTTCTGTCCAAAACCGGTATTTTTAAAGGGTTGAAATATCATTTTATTATTTATTCTTATAAAGTCCAGTTCAATAGATGGTCAGTATAATGTTAATTTTCAATAGTGCAAGATGTGTGACAGTGTCGAAAGCTTTCCAAGATTTTTTTTGTAGTGAAATACCTAAAAACATAATTAACCAATCAATTGCAATATAGGAGGTTTGGTATTAAACTTTTTTCTTACATCGCGACTTCCACTTGGAACAGATTTATGATTGCAATTATATTTGACAGCTGTCAATCTCTTCCAGGCGAAAGTAGCAAAGTAAGAAAAACTATATACGATGAATTTTTGTGAAGTATCACTTTCATCAACGAAATAGGTATCGTATACTAAATATTTTAAATATTCCTGTAATATTACAAGTAATTATAGCTTTAGTTTTGTATATATAAAAACAATGGATTTACCATAAGGATTTACTCGCCTTTAATTTTCCAAGGTCCCACATCAGTACAGCCGTCTTGATACTTTATAGCTCTGTGTATTCTCTGGTGTAAATTTTGTTTTATAATTGCTTTACTATTAATGATCTTAGCGTGGTATTAGATAGCCTATAACTTTCAGTAACTTCCGTTACTATTCACTACATATTATGAAACAAAGTTCGTCACCGCGTCTGTCTGTACGCGAAAAACTCTAAAACTGCTGAGCGGCTTTTCGTGCGGTTTTCATAATAGATGGAGTAATTCACGAGGGAGGGTTAGGTAATTTCTCGAGATTTTTTGTAAATTGGTTATATTGACAAATGCTGGAAGTGTCGGAAAAAGTCAAGCCCTCTGGAAGCTTTCTTCGAAAACGCTGCCCTTTCAGATATAACAAAACAATTAAGATTATAAATAACGCTGACGAAGTCGCGGGACTCGGCTAGTAAAATATAAATGTTATTTTTCATATCTGATATTTATTATATAAACAAAAAATAGCTTTGGACTTTATAAGTATAGATGTTGTACAAATACCTAACTTTGACATTTCAATTCAACATGCGTAAATGAATGAATTCCCACGCTGTATAAAAGAAAAGAATATGTTAAAAAAATTTAAGGATGAATGAAAAAGCGTCCTTCGTCCGTGTCAGAAAAAAAGCGTCCCACAATTATCACCTCCCCGTTTTGCTCGGCAAATAGAATTAGGCGTGAATTAAATTAGCCCGGGTATTAACAGGGATAATACCCGGTACTCTTCGGTTTTTTTCCTTAATTCCGGTCGAGTTTTTAACGTTTTTTCATCTGAAACGCCCCGTAGCGGCGACGAGGGAATTTTAAATGTCAATTTTGTAAGACAAACGTCCCCTTTTTCTTCTTATATTTTATCTCTTTTATTTACTGTTTGTAATTATATTTGAATTCTGTTATATTCTTATTGGTAATATATGTTGTAATTTCTATCTCTAATTCTAATAAATTATTATCTCATATATGTTGATTTATTGTTTTCAAATAACTTAATTGATGTATTTTAGACAGAGGTAAATTATTTCTACGGATGATGTGAAAAATGCAGTTATGTTTAGGCATTTTGTTTTCAACCGTACTGACCGTTCTATTTTATTTTTGACAACCAGTCTTCTAGTAGACTATTACTGCCATTGTCAAGTGAGTATCGATATTACAAGTTTCTTGATATAGTTTCAATAAACTAACAACATGGTGGCCATTTTGTTAGAACTTTCCTGGGAATTTTTGTGGCAAGTCAGAATCCAGGCTCCTTAGTATTATTTCCAATCTACTCCAGTTGTGCACCAAAACCAAACTATATTATCTAAACCACCACCAACATTGCACAATATAAAACCAAATAACACAAGATTGTGGATGAAATATAGAGACCACTACATAGCATTCCAAGATTCCGCCAAAAACTCCCCTTACTAATATTATAAATGCGAATGTAAGTTTGTTTTCCATTTCACGCTGAACTACCTATTCGCTAGTCATGAAATTTGGCATACGTGTTAGGAGTGAAGAAAAGATACTTTCATCTTACAATACAAGCTATTCTATACATAAAGAACTGACATCTAAAATTCATAATGTTGTTGTTATTACGGAGTAGGGTTTTATGCTATCTATTTTACTACAGCTATAGTTTCAAACTTAATAATAATAAAATATAGCCTAACACCACCTATTGACGTGTTTTAGTAAGACAATCTTTATATATAAATTTCTTCTGTATGTCATTGAACTCTTTCTAAACGGTTGGACCGATTTTGATTAAATTTTGTGTGCGTTTTCCAGTGGATCAGAGAATGGTTTAGATGCTAGGACCCGGTAGGTGGCACTGCTGTTGAATTTTTTTTTTATTATTAAGATAGGATAACGTTTGCCCGGATCGCTAATCAATTAACCGCTAATAAAATTTTATGAAAAACACTAAAGAGTGTCAACTTTAATGGAATATATCGATTTGAGAAAAATACACTAACATCCGCTTTTAGATTTATAAATATAATAATCAATTATCAAATATATATAAATGCATCATTTTAGAACTTTTATGTGTTTGAAATTGGCAATACAATTTTGTATAAGAGAAAATGTTTGCAAAATCTCCATATAAAAAAAGTGAGTGAGAGAATAATACAAAAGACATAAGAGGCATTTCACGGGAAGCGGACAAGGAAAAAAAATGAGGTTCTGAAATTATTCCATATCCAATTGTTTGACAAAATATGAAATTCGGAATTTATTTTAAATATATTTTCGAATTGAACAAATTTACAACAAAAACGTTAAATACAGAAAATGTATTTTTTTTTAGAGATAAAATTAAACTCGAAAAAAAGCTTTTTTAAGTGAAAGCTTATATAGGCACGTTGAGCGGCATTTTTGGCAGAAGATAAATTTGTCATTTATCATGACAAACAACGTCAGCATGGCCGGCCGTATTGCGCTTGCGTGGCTTGAGTCAGACTAGCGATGCGTGGTGTATATATGTGTATATGTATTATTGATATTTTGCAGCTCATCATACGTTGGATTGATTAATAGACTTTATAAAAATGTGTATAATTACTGATCCGAGTGCCAATAGATATGAATACCACACGAATGTTAAACATTTCAATAAACCAATTTTGAAATTTAAATCTTGTCATTCACACTGTCAATAATATGAAAATTCAAAAGAGTACATATTTATTTTATTGTTTTGAGTTTTCAATTCTGACGGAGATTTTATTTAAATAAGGAAGTCTCGGACCAAGGGCTCCTTGAGTACGCTGCTCGCGCGATACAGTGACACAAAATCTTACATCACTGCGACAACATTACACATATCACCTCCACACACGTGCACGCATACACGCTTACACATGCAAGTGGAAGAGTTTTATTTTATTTCCCTTATCAAACTGAAAGAGTTTAGAAAGTTATCCGATACGAAATATATATAAGAGTTGTTGATGTATGCATGCTTGGTGCACATATATGTTTCAACAACTCATTTATGTATGAATAGTTAGCTTAGCTTAGGTTAGCTCAGATAGGTCTCGAATTGGTGCCGGACCAAGGGGAGACGGGTCGGGGGGCCCTTCTCTCCATTGCACTGGTTCGGCCGTCTGGGAGACAGTCTATGTTTGCCAGGCTGTCTCAGCGACATGCAGAGTGCCTTATCATCCCTTGTCCCTTGTTATGGCGGTAGTGGGCAACCATGGGGTTTTTAGTCCGTAAGAGTTGGACATAACCCACTCTCTCCCCCGGGAGGATGGTGTATCCATAAAGGATTTCTCCATGAAAAAAAAAAAGAAAAGATAGGTCGCGAATTGCATGTATCAGGCAACAGCCCAAGCCGAGGTGTGCTGTGCACCCTTGAGCTAGTTGTCAAATAAAATCGGCTGAGTGCCTTAAGCTCTCGCCTTAGTAGTCCGGTAAAGCTGTTAAGACCATGCTAGATCTATTGATCTAATAGCGTATAATAGCGTAGTCAGTTCGAAAAAAAAAAACAACGTATCATTTTTTCGTTAGTACATCGTGTGAAGCCGCTATAGTAAGGTAATATATAGGTAAATAGAATACCTTAGTAATTTTATACTTGGGGGTAAATTATATACACATAAATCGATCGTCTTTTGTTAATCCATCCATGGCCTATAGAGGCTGTTACATAAGAAATTTGTGTTCTTACAGTGGACATACATTCATAAGCTGAGCTATGTAATACTATATACTTGCACATTTTAAGTTTAAACACTGTAGTCTTTATTGGCAATTATTAATGTAATTAGTCTTAAACGATTCCTTAGGGATCTTACTAACACAGCTATATGTGGAATGGATATGTCATAGCAGAAAAGTTGTCTTGTGCCCAATCAAAATTTTAACATTGCAAATGAGTCCAGGAATTATTTGTATTATAAGTGGTAGGGATAACATTGTATTGAAATTGGGTAAGATATGTTTTAATACTCACCTAGCTATTTCTACTTATCTACCTTCTTTTTTTTTGTTTTATTTTTTTTATTGTAGCATGGCAAAATGACTGCACTGTGCCTGATGGTAAGCACAGTACAATCCAAAAACAATGGCGAATTTCGAGTGATACATTATCCATCGCCGGTCGCCGCTGTCATGCTGGCCTGCGAAAAGCTGGATATGCACAGGCTGATCCCGAAACGCGAAGAAGCGAACCACTATGACGGACTTTTTCGCCGTATACATAAACCCTATCACCCCGCTAAAACTTCTAACATTATTGTGTTGTTATTGTATTGCCATCCCAATGCATCTTTGATATTTTAATATATGTTAGTAGTCCGGTGAAGCTGTTAAGACCTTGCTAGATCAATAGCGTAGTCAGTTCGAAAAAAAAATGTTCACAATAGATTGACCGTATAATTTATATACTAGAAACTAGGTATACCATATTCAAGACTCAGTACAGTAACAGTTTATCAGGTAGTAGTTGTAACCTTTACAACAAAGTCCAACAGAATATTATCGATTTGCCGGACTGTTAGTTTAAGCGCCATGTCAAGCGGGTTTTGGAGTCATAAGCTATTATAAAGTGGATCAATATGTGAACGATGGTGATGTCTGGAATTGACTCCATTCTTTGTGTATCCATTAGAAACGATTGTAACGTATAATGTATTTTAAATATAAGTGTATTAAAAATGTAAACCCGATCCAGTTTCTTGCCGTTTTTTATGATGACTGCATTGTTTTCTGAACCGGTGGTAGTTTCGATGTTCATAAGCGCTTTATTAGGGCTTAAATTAAATAAAGTATCTTTGATTTGATTTTCTTGATATTATTTGAGCTCTTCTTGTAAATACAGTTCTTCGTTCACTCCGGTTTAAGAAAAGGGGTCTTTAAAATGTCAAAAGAAAAGCGTATTCGCGAAGGGTGCGTTACCCCCTTTAATTATATCTTTTAATGTAAACGACTGAGTGCATTTTTACCACCCCCCGCTTGTATATAACGTTTTTGGGGTTGAGGAGTTTAGGGTGATCTTTGGGGGCCGGCTGTTCCTTATTATTTATAGATTTTTAACCGTAGACGACGGAGAAAGTTATTTTATATGTGTTTTGGTTTGTAACTTACCATCTGTAGAGAATGCGAACACATTTTTCGAATAGCTAATTAATATTTGTAATTTATAGTGTTGAAAATAAATGAAAATGTCAGGTTATACTGCGGCGGCCCATATAATGTGCGGCACTTACCCACTCTTTCGAACGTCGTCATAACGTGCGATAGCTCTGTCCGAACTCGTTTCGGTTATTTAAAGAGTGAATAGTTGTTAGGATTTATTCTTAACAGTTTATATCTAAATTGGCCAAGTCTCTGTTTTTAATAATCAATAATTGTTGAAATTGCTAACAATAGATATTATAAAAAAGCGGTTTTTCATGTCTTTGCGGTTTGTTCGTCGAAACTACGAAACGGCTTTCGAAACGGTTTTACTATCTTTTAGAGAAAATCGGTGTACTTTAAAAAAGTAGTAAGAAATCATTTTTGAGTTAAAAACAATAATACAGACAGACATAACACATAATTGATTATCACATTATATACGTAGGTATTGTCGGTACAAATTTAAAACCACGTAATGTCGGCATCCAAACCTTTATCAAATCAATATAAATTGATAAGAACAATATTATATGGTTTAACTATAATGGTTTTGCTATTTATCTTTTTTTTTTTTATTAACTAGTTGATACTCGCAACTTCACCTACGTCTTTCATTATCTTTCCTCTCTCTTAGATTATCTGACGCGTAGTCGTTTTTTACAGTAAGGTACAATTAAAGATAACAGACTGTCGTTTAAATCAATAACGAAAATATTATATATGTCTTCTGTACGTGTGTATGTCACTGAACTCTTCCCATACGGCTGGCCCGATTTTGAGGAAATTTTGTGTACATGTTCCAGTGGATCTGCGAATGGTTTAGATTCACAATTGGACCTACCTGACGTGGCGCTGCAGTTGAGTTTTAGATTTATTTTAATTGAAATATGTCCTTGTGAGGAGAAGGCGCTTCGCCCAACTCCTCCTGCCACCGTAGCCGGACCTGAGGGGATGGGCCGGGGGGCCCATCTCCTCATTGCACGGGTCCGGCGGACGAGGGGGGGCAGCCGGTGTGTACCCGGTCTGTCCCTCTATAGGTAGGAGCCCGGCGGTCACCTTCCGCCGGGCGGACCGTGGGGGCGGCTCTACAAGGTTGATTAGCTCGAACGATCCCTTGCCGCCCCCACAAAACGGTCTGTTGGTACACCGTGGGGTTTTAGTCCATGCGACTCGGACATAACCCACCCTCTCCCCCGGGAGGGTGGCGTATCCATAAGGGATTTCCCCACGTTAAAAAAAAATAAAAAAAAAAATAAAAAAAAAGATAGGTCGCGAATTGCATGAAACAGGCAACAGCCAAGCCGAGGTGTGCCGTGCACCCTTGAGCTAGTTGCCCAAATAAAATCGGCTGAGTGCCTTAGTAGTCCGGTGAAGCTGTAGCGACTTCCAAAAAGGCCAATAGCGTAGTAAGTTCCAGAAAAAAAAAACGTGTTGACGCACTCTTTCGGACGCCGTCATAACGTGCGATAGCTCTGTCCGAACTCGTTTCGGTTATTTAACGAGTGAATATTTGCTAGAATTTATTCTTAACAGTTTATATCTAAATTGGCCAATTCTCTGTTTTTAATAATCAATAATTGTTGAAATTGCTAACAATAGATATTATAAAAAAGTGGTTTTTCATGTCTGTCTGTTCATCCTTAGTTCGTCGAAACTACGTAACGGCTTTTGAAACTATTTATACTAGATGCCATATAGAGAAAATCGATGTAGTTTAAAAAAACAGTAAGAAATCATTTTTGAACGCTTACATCGGTAAGCTAACTGAACCTTATGGTATATATTAAAATTATGTACTACAAAACCAACAGCTTAGAGTTTGTCTATTAAAAAATAAAATTTTCGAACGTATTTAAGTGCATCGCTTCAGAACTACTGTATCTATTTGGATAATTGTATTTTGTTGTACTTAAAGGGAGTTAGTTTAATAATTAACAATTTGGTAAGGTATCACCGTACTCGTAACTTTTAAATTTGAAGTTATCAACGTTGTTACGTTGTATATAAAGTTAGACCTATTATCGTCCAAGGATGTTAACTTATAATCTTTTATATATAAACAAAGTTATGTGCAGTTTCGCTGTATCATGCAATATCTTATTTACATAATTGCTCATTCAATATGAAAGAAAGAAATGGTCTATTGTGAGTTCGTGAAGTTGTAGGGGGTAATCTCAGGAACTACTAAACCGATTTTGAAAATTATTTTACCAATAGAAAGCCACGTTATTTGCAAGTGTCATAGGCTACATATCATCACGCTAAGACCAACAGGAGCGGGGCAACAATGAAAAATGTTTAAAAATCGGGATTTTTTCCTTTTTAGGGTGATCTTTGGGGGCCGGCTGTTCCTTATTATTTATAGATTTTTAACCGTAGACGACGGAGAAAGTTATTTTATATGTGTTTTGGTTTGTAACTTACCATCTGTAGAGAATGCGAACACATTTTTCGAATAGCTAATTAATATTTGTAATTTATAGTGTTGAAAATAAATGAAAATGTCAGGTTATACTGCGGCGGCCCATATAATGTGCGGCACTTACCCACTCTTTCGAACGTCGTCATAACGTGCGATAGCTCTGTCCGAACTCGTTTCGGTTATTTAAAGAGTGAATAGTTGTTAGGATTTATTCTTAACAGTTTATATCTAAATTGGCCAAGTCTCTGTTTTTAATAATCAATAATTGTTGAAATTGCTAACAATAGATATTATAAAAAAGCGGTTTTTCATGTCTTTGCGGTTTGTTCGTCGAAACTACGAAACGGCTTTCGAAACGGTTTTACTATCTTTTAGAGAAAATCGGTGTACTTTAAAAAAGTAGTAAGAAATCATTTTTGAGTTAAAAACAATAATACAGACAGACATAACACATAATTGATTATCACATTATATACGTAAGTATTGTCGGTACAAATTGAAAACCAAGCAATGTCTGCATCCAAACCTTTATCAAATCAATATAAATTGATAAGAACAATATTATATGGTTTAACTATAATGGTTTTGCTATTTATCTAATTTTTTTTATTAACTAGTTGATACTCGCAACTTCACCTACGTCTTTCATTATCTTTCCTTTCTCTTAGATTATCTGACGCGTAGTCGTTTTTTACAGTAAGGTACAATTAAAGATAACAGACTGTCGTTTAAATCAATAACGAAAATATTATATATGTCTTCTGTACGTGTGTATGTCACTGAACTCTTCCCATACGGCTGGCCCGATTTTGAGGAAATTTTGTGTACATGTTCCAGTGGATCTGCGAATGGTTTAGATTCACAATTGGACCTACCTGACGTGGCGCTGCAGTTGAGTTTTAGATTTATTTTAATTGAAATATGTCCTTGTGAATACACGATTCATTGTAATACTTGCTTGCACATTCGAAATAGCGGATAGTTTCGTAAAACATTGTTTCTTAAAATGATGCAGAGGTACTGAATGAGTAGGCATTGTAAGATAAATTTGCCTAAGTAGGTCGTTGCCAAATGTACCATTTACGATTTTGTGAAGTATAGATAATTCAGCTATAAAAGTCTCTTAAAAATTTATTTGAAATAAATCTGATCCTGATATTTTTAGATAAGTACCAAGTATTTATGAAATAAAATAATAATAAAAAATCGATTTTTGTGCAGTAGCTTTTTTTAAAACTTTTAGGGCCATAGGCTTCTTCCCGAAGGAAGGTTTGGGCGTAATCACCACGCCAATCCACGACGTATTAGCGATTTCAAAGTCTGAGAAAATCCATAGTTCTATATTTTTCCCACATACAGTAGTACTACAAGAACATTTCTCAGGTTCCGGTTTCGTGTATTTTATTTCATTAATATACTATCATTAACGAAACAATTCACGGGGAAGGTTTAGGTCTATAGACCTAAAATTATAATTTGTCAAGATTTTTTGTGAATTGGTTGAAATATAACGATAAATGTTGGAAGTGTCGGAAAAAGTCAAGCTCCCAGCTTTTGTCAAAAACGGTTTAAATACAACCAAACAAATGACATAATAAACAACGCAGACGAAGTTGCGGGAATCAGGTAGTATGTAACGATGGTGTTATATAATTTTATGATAAAATGTGCCAAAATGTATGTATGTTAGTAAATATGAAAACTGAAATACTACAATTATGACGTCACGAAACTTTATAACGCCGTCATCTGCAAGTAACGCCACCATTTTTTTCTCCAACAATAATTTTGAAAGCATAATTAATCGCAGGGGGTCGGCACCCGCCTTAATTGAATCTCTTAACCCCCCTCCCCCCGTGGTCCCCAGGGAAAACAACCCTTTCTTATTTTTCCACTCTTTCCCCCTCGCAAGACGATAAATCCTTCGTAGAGACAGCAGGGAGATAACTTACCAACTTAACAGTACAACTCTGAAAGATAATTATGTGCTTTATTGCCTTCAAATACGATTGTATTTATAGAATGATTTGATTTTCGAACGGTAAAACGATGTTTGTTGTTTGCAACAAGAAAAACCCTCTGCGATTCGTCATTGGAATTCCGCGGGCAAATAAGGCACGCTTCCATTTTCAAACCGGAGTGTATTTTAAAATAAGAATTGATTTAAATTTCGAACGGGATGTTGAAAATATTGCTACGAGTGTATAATAGGGAGAGAGAAAAATTTTTGAATAACTCGTCAATGAGACACGTTTATAACACTTCTAACTCCAGTTATTAATTGGTATGTATTGAAATAGTTCTGAAACGCGCATTGCTTATAATAGCGGCACGTTGTGATGGTCGTTTTGACACTTTTCCACTCATGAAGTTTCACATAAATTAATAAGTATCGCTAAATCGCTGTTCTTTATTAAATTATGGAATTTTAGGTTACAAAATTAATTTAATACATTTATTTCTAAATTATACACATGTATCATTATATTCTATATACATGGCATCCAAACCTTTATCAAATCAATATAAATTGATAAGAACAATATTATATGGTTTAACTATAATGGTTTTGCTATTTATCTTTTTTTTTTTTATTAACTAGTTGATACTCGCAACTTCACCTACGTCTTTCATTATCTTTCCTCTCTCTTAGATTATCTGACGCGTAGTCGTTTTTTACAGTAAGGTACAATTAAAGATAACAGACTGTCGTTTAAATCAATAACGAAAATATTATATATGTCTTCTGTACGTGTGTATGTCACTGAACTCTTCCCATACGGCTGGCCCGATTTTGAGGAAATTTTGTGTACATGTTCCAGTGGATCTGCGAATGGTTTAGATTCACAATTGGACCTACCTGACGTGGCGCTGCAGTTGAGTTTTAGATTTATTTTAATTGAAATATGTCCTTGTGAATACACGATTCATTGTAATACTTGCTTGCACATTCGAAATAGCGGATAGTTTCGTAAAACATTGTTTCTTAAAATGATGCAGAGGTACTGAATGAGTAGGCATTGTAAGATAAATTTGCCTAACTAGGTCGTTGCCAAATGTACCATTTACGATTTTGTGAAGTATAGATAATTCAGCTATAAAAGTCTCTTAAAAATTTATTTGAAATAAATCTGATCCTGATATTTTTAGATAAGTACCAAGTATTTATGAAATAAAATAATAATAAAAAATCGATTTTTGTGCAGTAGCTTTTTTTAAAACTTTTTTTTTTGGCAACCAATCTCTTAGATTATTACTGCCATTATGGAGTGAGTAACTATATTATAAGTTTCTTGATATAATTTCAAATGGTTGCCATCTTGTTAAAACTTTCCATGGAGTTTTTGTGGCATCTCAGAATTCATGGTCCGTGGTATTATTTTCCATTCACTTCACTTATGCACAATAAAAAAAACTATATTACATAAAAAACCACCAATTTTTAATAAATAAATAAAATCCAATACACGACAGATCGAAATCCCGCCAAAAACTCGTCTAGTCGCTTTAAAGCGATGCATGTACAATGTCAAACTGCTACAATTTTATTTAAATAGGTTTTAGCCTGTGTCTTATTTTTATTTCTTGTCGTAATTTAGTCAATAATATTTCTTCTCTATCGAATATCGTGTTTTTCACCATGTTTAATTATCTTTTATTTCATTAATATACTATCATTAACGAAACAATTCACGGGGAAGGTTTAGGTCTATAGACCTAAAATTATAATTTGTCAAGATTTTTTGTGAATTGGTTGAAATATAACGATAAATGTTGGAAGTGTCGGAAAAAGTCAAGCTCCCAGCTTTTGTCAAAAACGGTTTAAATACAACCAAACAAATGACATAATAAACAACGCAGACGAAGTTGCGGGAATCAGGTAGTATGTAACGATGGTGTTATATAATTTTATGATAAAATGTGCCAAAATGTATGTATGTTAGTAAATATGAAAACTGAAATACTACAATTATGACGTCACGAAACTTTATAACGCCGTCATCTGCAAGTAACGCCACCATTTTTTTCTCCAACAATAATTTTGAAAGCATAATTAATCGCAGGGGGTCGGCACCCGCCTTAATTGAATCTCTTAACCCCCCTCCCCCCGTGGTCCCCAGGGAAAACAACCCTTTCTTATTTTTCCCCTCTTTCCCCCTCGCAAGACGATAAATCCTTCGTAGAGACAGCAGGGAGATAACTTACCAACTTAACAGTACAACTCTGAAAGATAATTATGTGCTTTATTGCCTTCAAATACGATTGTATTTATAGAATGATTTGATTTTCGAACGGTAAAACGATGTTTGTTGTTTGCAACAAGAAAAACCCTCTGCGATTCGTCATTGGAATTCCGCGGGCAAATAAGGCACGCTTCCATTTTCAAACCGGAGTGTATTTTAAAATAAGAATTGATTTAAATTTCGAACGGGATGTTGAAAATATTGCTACGAGTGTATAATAGGGAGAGAGAAAAATTTTTGAATAACTCGTCAATGAGACACGTTTATAACACTTCTAACTCCAGTTATTAATTGGTATGTATTGAAATAGTTCTGAAACGCGCATTGCTTATAATAGCGGCACGTTGTGATGGTCGTTTTGACACTTTTCCACTCATGAAGTTTCACATAAATTAATAAGTATCGCTAAATCGCTGTTCTTTATTAAATTATGGAATTTTAGGTTACAAAATTAATTTAATACATTTATTTCTAAATTATACACATGTATCATTATATTCTATATACATATCTCTCTAAGTACTATATTTGATTTTATAATATGGTCCCACGAACAAATTCTTTTACGTTTTTACTAACAAAAAAGACAGCGCTGTTTGGTTAAATCCTTTAATGGATTATAACTATTAATGGCTCTAAATATTTACAATGCAACTCGGCATCTATGTTTTTTTTAATTCGGAATTATATATTTATATGTCGTATTTGAAAATACATATAGGAACGCTGACCAGACCAACTGCTACCTCCAGCAAACTCGCGTAAATGCTTATTGCTAAACAAAGCTGCATTTGAATATATTTTTGTGGAAAATTAAAAAAAATCAAGTTAATATTGTAATATGCCTAAAGGCTATGATAGCGTGCCAAAAAGGTCATCATAACAATGATTTTATTCGAAGGGTTTGTGTTATTATTCTTCTATATATCTGATCTTTGTTCCTTTTCATACTGGCCTTCTACGTATTTTGGAAGAGCTAAGCGAGCTAAGAGTTCTAAATATCGTCGCACTCTTCTATGTAGACTAACTTGTAGAAAATAGATGCTTAGCTATTTTTTAACTCGCTTGGCCTTACGAGATTAGGCCTTACATCATTAGGCCCAACGTTTTTTTGTCGTGTCGTGTCGATAACTTGCGCTACCATACATTAAGATATATTATTTATATAAAAGCAAGCAAGCTTGTAGGAATTCGCGAAGTTATTTTGTTTAGTAAAGCAAAATACAATACAAGAATATTTTTTTTTTAATAATTATCAAGGATGATTTATATTGACAATTTTTAATAAGTTCTCTTCGATCAACAATAACTAGATAAAGGGTCACGTACAAATCGAAGCTAAAAGCCGTCCGCGTAAATATATACTTATGTGTAACTATTTGTTTACTAATAAAAGGAGAAAAAAGTTTTAAAACTGTTTTAAGTTCAATATAAATACAACCATAACACCTTGTAATAAGGTCACAAATGTTCAAAATATTATCTAATACTTACGATAAAACGAGCAAAGTAATAAATTATGCCCCTCACAAATGAAAAGATAACATAAACAACTTTTAGTGTGAATTCAACCTTAACACGCAATGAATAAAGTACTTTTTCCTGCTATTGTGCGTGGTTGAAGAGCCTTGGCCAAACATTTGTACCACAGGTATAAAATCGGTAATTTTGTTCAAAATTTGATATAATTAGTTAGCTTAAAGCTTAAAATATAACTAATTCAACATGTATTTAGCGAAAGTAAGATACTCAGGCCGTTAAATTGCTTTTTCGGGTATCATTTTTGCATCTTTTGAATACACTGCGGCATTTGAAATTGGCTTACATTGGCTGTGTTTCAAGCAAACTAAACAAAATGAAGGCACACATTTCAAGTGAGCTCTTATTTACCGAGACGTATTTTTCGCACCGACCCGTTATCTAGTTATTGTTGATCGAAGTAAGTTCTAGAGTCATTAAGTAGGGCAATTATAGAGCCACTTATTCCAAGATAGTATAAATATTTTGTTTTAACGCAATTATCAGATACGCTAGTAAATGTATTGTATATATAACTGTGCTCGCGATTTCGACTGCGTGGAACGTGATTTACAAAACGGTGACAAATAAAATCATCGGAATTATTAGTCCATTTGCTTATCTACTTTTCTCTCGCCATTAAAATTATAATAACTATTGATAGAGTGAACCTTTTTTTTTTCGAACTGACTACGCTATTGACCAAGCTAGGTCTTAACAGCTTCACCGGTCTACTAAGGCGAGTGCTTAAGGCACTCAGCCGATTTTACTATGACAACTAGCTCAAGGGTGCGCGGCACACCTCGGCTTTGGCTGTTGCCTGATACAAGCGATTCGCGACCTATCTGAGCTAACCTAAGCTAAGCTAACTATTCATACATATATGAGTTGTTGAAACATATATGTGTACCAAGCATACATACCTCAACAACCCTTATATATATTTCGTATCGGATAATATTCTAAACTATTTCAGTTTGATAAGAGGAAAAAATAAAACCCTTCCACCTGCAGAAGAGTGAACCGATTTTAATGAAACAAAGACTAAATTACACACGAGGATATGTTTTATGAGTTATCTTGGTTTAATTGTCAACCCAGTAGTTTAGCAGTGATGAGTGATTATATATATAGACAGACTCTTCTAAAAATGATTGAAATGTATTTATTACTTATTTCTAGACAACTGCAATATTTTTTGTCACAATAATGGAAAAAGTACAGACACGTTAAGTTTTCATTCTTATTATAATAGGTAGAAGATTATTCTTGTACGTTATTGATAATGATTTCCTTTATTTATTTACAAGGCACACATTACAGATAATAAGTTACTATGTTTACAATTACAATTAATAGTTTATATTTTTTGACAGCTATATCATCCAAAACTATATGCATGCACATCTATGCTTAACAAATATGATCATACAATCTTATAAAGTATGCTAACTTAAAAATAGATGATTTTTTTTTTTCTCGAACTAACTACGCTATTGACTCTGCAGGGTCTTCACAGCTTCACCGGACTACTAAGGCGAGCGCTTAAGCACTCAGCCGATTTGGATTTTTAGGTAACATACACAAGGGCGCACGCGCACCTTGGCTTGGGCTGTTACCTGGAAAAAGTCGCGTCTGACCTAGCTAACTATTCTAAGCTATTCATACATATATACATTTGTGAACCACACAATCGAAATTGCATGATTCACAAATGAATACGTGTATATCGGAATGAAATATATATGATATTAAGGAGAAAACCTGTGTTTATGGACTATGTGACGAAATTTACTCAGACTAAGATGAAATATGTCCAAGTCGGTATCGGCACAGCAGGAGACGCAATTAGTGATAGTATTATATGAGCGATACATGTTAGCAATCTTATTATTAAAGGAAACGTTATTTATATAGAAAGGAATATGAAACAGTCTAGTAAAACGACCGCGAAAGTTGGTGTTAAAATTAAACAAGTATAGTAATTGTGGACAGTCTATAATATAATTAACTATTTTATATAGGAAAGTTAATTCACTTGCTTTCCTTCTGCTAGACAACGATGAGATTTTAAAATATTGAGCGCGTTCAAGATGACTAGGGAGTTTTCAAAAATACATAGCTAAATAATTAACAAATGCTGGTGTTGTATAGTTTGAATTATTAAAAAAAAGTATAGCGTTACTTAACATTTTTCGTAAATATAATTATAGATAGACTCAGATTTTCAAACGAAGAGTAGGACAAATATGACATTAAAAGTTTAACTATTGTTTTTTTAATAAAAAGGTATGTTTATAATAGTCACCTGGTGTTTCGGTAATAAATAATTGATTGATCTTACCACTCATCTTAATTCACCTTTAATTAGTATACCCTATTAGTTTAACCTGTAGGATAAACCGGCCATATTGGACGCGATTTAGAAATGTGGCTCCTTCAATAATGTCCGTATTTCTTTTATTTTTTTTTATGTCATAGATGGCAAACGAACAGGTGGGTCACCTGATGTTAAGTGATCACCACCATCCATGGAAACTAACAACACCAGAGGAGTCGCAAGTGCGTTGCCATCCTTTGGGGGGAAGGGTTAGAGGAGGGAGAGGCGAGAAGAGAGGGGTGAGCCTCCGGCGCTCTCACTGACCGAACGAAACGCAACAATGCAAGCACTGTTACTTCACGTCGGTTTTCTTTGAGAGGGTGGTACTACCCTGACGAGCCGACACATTCATGCTGAAACCAGTAATAATTTCAGCGTAGCTCTGCCACCATTTTCATAGTAATACTATGAAATACGTATACGTATGAAATAATGTATAATAAGTAATAACTTATTTAATCACAATTTCAACAGATATTAAATGGTTGTTTAACTCGAGTGTGGTAGGTAGTCATGTGGGCATTAACATTTTTTATCCTCTCATACCTTGATTTCATCACTACATTTTCCTTCATCGAAAGCTTCGGTCACCATATGTCTAACCACGCATCGTCTAAACCTGCTACCATTGAGTAATCTTCGGTTCAAAAGCTCTCTACCGAAGACCAAACGGACACAGCGTGTATTTATAATATGACGTCATATAATAACCAAACAGTGACTAATCCTTTAATGATCACAATAAACTCCGAAGTTGAATGAAACTTCAGCGGTATAATGAACGGAACGCGTCTTTAATTGGTGAGGGAATGTTTGGTACACATATGTGAAATTTAATCATACGAAAATATGCTTTATCTCGTATATCTATAAGGTGTAACCTTGTTTGACATGCGATAAAGGTGGTTAACCTTTACATATTGGGTAGTGGGTCAATGTATGATCTTGATATCACGCCTTGAGATTAAGGTCGGAATGTGTTGTAGTTCTTTTTAAACGGGTTATTCTTATGATTTCTATTTTTGTTGCTAAACTAACCACTCGCATAAGTACAATGTACAAATGTAATATTTACCATTCAAAAAAGTCAAAGAAACTACGTCAGAATCTTGAAGTATGTTTTTTGCTCCGCGTAATTTTAAATATTCTATATATTCTAAGATATCAGTTGAAATGATATGCTGTTATTATTTCGTAGTAAATATATAATTCTTATATATGTAAAGAAAACGTATTTCATCGATAATTACTGCATCGTCAGTCTATAAGAGAGCCACTGCAAGGCTATAGTCCTCTTCGCGAAGCAAGGTATGAGGTAAATTAAAATTTAAAATTTATAATGTTGTGTTCGTATATCTATAAGGTGTAACCTTGTTTGACATGCGATAAAGGTGGTTAACCTTTACATATTGGGTAGTGGGTCAATGTATGATCTTGATATCACGCCTTGAGATTAAGGTCGGAATGTTTTGTAGTTCTTTTTAAACGGGTTATTCCCGTTAGTTCCCATAAGTACAATGTACAAATGCAATATTTACCGTTCAACAAAGTCAGAATCTTGAAGTATGTTTTTTGCTCCGCGTAATTATAAATATTCTATATCTTCTAAGATATCAGTTGAAATTCTATGCTGTTATTATTTCGTAGTCAATATATTATTCTTATATATGTAAAGAAAACGTATTTCATCAATAATAATTCATTACTGCATCATCAGTCTATAAGAGAGCCACTGCAGGGCTATAGTCCTCTTCGCGAAGCAAGGTATGAGGTAAATAGAATAAAAATATCTATAATGTTGTGTTATGAGGCTTTATATTTTGTAATATTGCCGTTGTGTTACGTAACATAGGTTATTGTTATTGTGCACAAGTAAAGTGGATAGGAAATAATACCATAGGCATGGTGACTTGCCACAAAAACACCCTGGAAAGTTCTAACAAGACGGCCACCATCTTGTTACAATGATCGCAAGTAACTTGTAATATAATTACCTACTCGACAAAGACAGTAATAACCTAGTAAAAGATTGGTTGGCTAAAAAAAGATATCGGATGTTACCAAATTAATGTATAGTTATTTTTAATTCTCCATATTATTTAAAGATTTTGGAAAACTTACATCTAAACAAAAAAAAACCTATCAAAGGTCATCTATAAATTTGGTCATCTAGCTATTAAAAAATATAGAGTACGAAAAAGGAAATTCAAAATAAAAACAAATAAAATTTAGAAGGCTAGCTTCTGCAAGCTGGTATTGAATATATCTGCATTTAAATCCCTAACCTTTTTATTTGTACTCGTATCTACTGTAATTAAGTAACAAATTACAACTATATAGGTATAATATTATTGTAAACAAACAAGGCATCATTGCTTAAAAAAAAATGAATAAAGTAAATGCGAGTTTTCATATAAACTTTATTTCGCTTTTTCACTATCTAACGGATTGAATTTCCAAAAAAACCGTCCTTAGTACTCACCTACAGTGTAAAAGGAATATGTATGCTAATTTTGACAACTATAGGTCCAGCGGTTTAGGATATGTGTTCATATATCTGTCAGTTTTTCTTTTGTATGTACATAATTCATAAATCTAATACTATCTTATAACTAATATAAAAAAAAACAAATATCCTATAAGTAATAATATAAATGAGAACATTAAAAGTCCAATGTACCAATTATATTTATTCACGACTTTCAACTATTCTTTTAGATTATTTACTCAAAACAACGTTACTCAAAGATTATGACGAATGAATGAAACATGTGTCTTTATTTATCCTGTATTATTAAGTAATTTAGCTCATTGAGGTGTATCTTTTGAAAAAAAAGGATATAAATAACATTTTTAAGTTTTTACTGGCATTCTCGCTTGAAAGCGTGAAAAAAATAAATTAAAAAGTTGCACAACGGAACAAAGCAGTTCGAATTTCAAAAAGCAATTTAAATTTGGAACGTAATCGAACGCTCTCGACAAAAGCGCCCCGCTTCGAAATCTTAGCCCCCACCTCGATCTATCTACTAAGGTACGCGGCACACTTTTATTCTTAAGGGGCCAGCCCGTCCACCCCATTTAAAAGAAGCCATCTTGGGATTGGGTACTGTGGGGTAGCACCCCCCCGGCGGCGGGGGACAAGGGGACCGCGAGGGGGAACCACTTTTCTCTCGGCGAAGTGTTGTTTTAATTCTACCAAATATCTTTTCGTGAATACCTCAGTAGAACTTCAGATATAATTTTCTTCGGGTAATATTTATACGTTTTAGGTGTAAACTCTTTGAGTTCTACGTTCGTATTTGTAGAATAAACCTTTCTGATAATGGTGCGTGTGCTAATTAGCTTCGCGGTGGCTTTGTGTTGTAATTTTTAGCGATTAAATGATATATACAGAGTTTCCTTTGTTTTTCTTTGTGATTTACGAATATTTAATAGTACTTTGGTGGCACAACTCTTGTTACATGAATTTATTTTCACCTACGTATCGCAGAAACATTTGCCAGTGTCAAACTTTTGTTTTCATAGAATAGAATAATTGGAATTGAATATGACCTTCTTGTTCTTTTTTTCAATTCTTCAATTAATATACAATTATTTCTGATTTAGTTAAACATAGTCGATATTGAAAATAATAGATGTGATTATTAAGTTCCCACTACATCTTTAAATTTATAACTAATTGAATAACTTAAACAACAGCACGAGATTAAGGCAACGCGTATAATAGATATAATAAATTTGGAAATACTAAACAAATGTATAAATAGTTATTCATACAACATATTACAAACATACATTCGATAAGAAAGAAATATCTACAGAAAAAAAACAATTAAGATCTAACGACATAACAATGTTGATAGAAAAAGGGCAATAGATAATTTAGGCTCATAGGACACATATCCAACGACCTTAATAAATAAAAAAAGGGGATAAAAAGTATTAGGACATACGAAATTTAAAACACTACTGAATTCGAAATTCGAATACGGGGACGCTTTAAAATTCGACACCATAGTTGGGTAAAGGAATTCCACTTGGGTCCACTAGCGTACGGTGCGGTCCAGGTGAATTTTCATTTCTATGCAAATGTAAGCTTTCATTCAAGCTTTAATCTACGAGCTTTGCCGTTGTGACGGTATCAAATCGCGGCTGGAAAACTAATGAAAATACTGAAGTCCCGCCAATCTTTGGCTAATGTGATCTTCATATAAAAAGGGATGTTAGATACTATTTGTAAAGGTTAGACTGATTATTTTAAAATCTAGCATACCTAAGTTTTCTATCATGGACAAGATGTTATGCGTACGCTAGCGTTGTGGAATGGGTTACTAAGCAATGTTTTTCCTCAGGGCTATGATATGGCGGTCTTAAAGATAGGCGACACAACAGCGATGCCCTTGGTGTCGCAGTCGTCCATAGGCGACGGTAACCATTTACCATTAGGTGGGTCGTCTGCCTGTTTACTGCCTTTTGATCCTTTTGGTTTTTGAACTGTTAATTTTATTTCAATCCACTACTATGGATATTTTTTTTTCGAACTCACTAATCCTTAACACTGTTGGCCTGACGGTTCTTCATATTTGGCCTGACTAACGGAGCGAACGTTTAAGGCGCTCTGTCGACTATGCGGTCTTAATGGTACAAATTTGGTGAGTATAGATATTTGAAGACCGGGAATGTGTAAAGAATATCAATCAATCTATCTATCCACATATATTACTATATCTATATGTCATGATAAACAAAAAAAATGGGATAATAAAACCACTGCAGAGCTAATTTGAATATCTGTTTGGATTAAACAGGTCCCATTTTATGCTTTTAATTTTAAAGAATGAGCTGATGAATGATAAGTTACTGTATAGTATTCAGTTACATAATTTTTACTCATATAATGAATTTACAGATCCTTTTAGGCTCACAGGCATAGAACTATGATCATTTGATGCAGAGTTATCTAAAGATGGTTCTAGGTTACTTATTTTTCGGATTACATTTTCCCTCTATATTTTTTTTAATTTATTTCATGCACGGCGAAGCTGGCAGGTATCTGCTAGTATAGTCTATAGATCAGAGTAACATATAATCTATAAGTTATAAATTTATTATTTAAATTGGTTTAAATAAGTTGGAATAAATGCTATGATCTTAGAGCTATTTCGAAGTGCACTTCATAAATCGTTAGAGGTAGACGAATATAATAATATGGTGTCTTCAATAAACAAAGGAGAAGACGCGTGCGGCCGCTAGTTATTTATACATAGCAAACTTTAGCATTTGATCACTAACCTGATGTTAAATAACGATGAAGCTTATAATCATAACACTACAATTACAGGTACTAGTTCCCACGTACTGTGTGTACACCTATGATTGTTTCACACAACAAATGTTTGTTTAACACGGAGGTGGTAGCTACTCATTCAGTTTTCCCAAATGTCTTACCATCATTAAATGGTCTCTTTACGTTTTTCTTCATCAATTACTAGGGCCATTATAATTGGATCACATGTCATTGAACGTGATATTCAAAGGAGTTATGGTCACTTTGGGTTATGTTGCCTCTGCAAGGGAAAAAAGGTATATTTAATAAAACGAACAAATCGGAAAAAGGTCGAAAAGTCTGTAGCCTGCACCTTTGTCATATCTCCATACTAATAGCTCTGAAGTTGCAGAATACGAATAAAACAGAATGGCTTTAATATTTATTGTTTTATGTTAAAAGACGATATAAACCCGCCAAAACTACGGCTCGCTTTCAAATGCAAATATATAATAAATATTTTTTTAAACAAATTACAAAAAAGAACACCGAGTTTCACTTGAAATAGAACAGTTAAATTTAACACAACGCTTACCTGCAGACAATATTAAACTCGGAAAATATCTGCAAAGTCGATTATAACTCTGCGGAATAATGGCTGAAAGAATCCAACGCGGCGGTGTGTAGCGTGTGGCGAGTACTCTTTGTTCTCGAAGTAAATTCGAATGCAAATCGAATCTTCTCTCGAATTTTATAAAATCACTTTAGAGTTGTATTTAAGTGCATTATATTTGTTACAGCTCTGGCTTATGTACTACCTGAGTTCAAGTACTATCCAGGAGGCTCATATTCTAGATAAAAGTGTTGATTGTGTCAGAAAGTTCTGGCACATGAGTGCACAGTACACCCTAAGTGCACATGATTTTTTTTTTACCGAACTGACTACGCTATTGGCCTAGGAGGCCTCTACAGCTTCACCGGACTAAAGTGCACATGATGTTTCTCCCCGGTACATATAAAACAATATTCCATCAGGATGAAGGGATATCTATACAGCCCGAAGACATTCACTGCTGACATATGGCACCTACAAAGACCATCAAAGTAGTAGAGTGGTACTACTGCTTTAATTTAATGGTTTCGCGCAATTCTTATTAGGTTACCGGTCCACCATATGATGAGTCTACCTACGCTACTTCTTTCAGAGTGCGGCTAACAATTCAAAACTTTTCAGTTAAAAAAAACTGTGATTGTAAATTTATTTTAAATGGGCAATGTATAAAATACTAGTCTCTGCCCGCGACTTCTTCCGCGTGGAGTAGTTACTTTGGGATAACGCTAATAGGCAGCGGAAGCTGTCAAGAGGGAGAAAAACCGATTTTGAAACATTCTTCATTGGTGCTCCGCTCCTATTGATCTGAGCTTGATGATATATAGCCTTTATCTTTCTCGATAAATGAGCTATATAACACTGAAAATATTTTTCAAATCGAACCAGTACTTCCTCTTTATAATATTAGTATAGATTACTTATCCTTTTTAAATATAGTAACATCACACTTTATTCTTTAATAATTTTCAAAACAAGTTTAAAAACGGATTAGTAGAAGCTTACAGCAATTATTTGACAACTCAGTCGTATATGAATAAATGTATTGTATCAATAAAATGTGAAAAATGAATTTTGCGTTTAATTTCAATTTGTTATCCTACTTTTCCATACAACTATTCCAGGATGATATGGTATGGCAGTTATATTTGATAGGATTATAATCATCATACCAAATACTCACCATAGTGATACGCATAGACATTTTCCGGGAGCAATCACTTAGGGTATAACAGGGTGTCTGTAATCAGCTGGAATGCTACTACCATACAAGATGAGTAACTCGTTTCAGAGACTGTATTTTACTTTATAGAATAATCTATACCTCCTACGAGTACATTGTCTTGACGAGATTTTTAAAGATTGACTTGATAGCGAAGAGTTGTGATAGATCGAGGGTAATAGAACATATTAAAATATCACTCGGGGCCTGGTAGGCGTTGTCCCGCCCTGATAATAAAAAAAATCTTGACAAATTATATACTTGAACATTCCTTATGAACCACTTTATTTATTGGTGAAAATCAGTTCAGTAGTTTTTAAGTTTATCGCGAACAGACAGACGGACGTGGCAGAGAACTTTGTTTTATAATATGTAGCGATTTTATTATCATATAAAATAGAATAAAAAATGATGCATTCCTTTTCAGACATTAAACGTGGTTGACTGAGTACATGATTTAGTGCGTCACTGACCAAAACGAGCTAAATGTCTAGTAAAGTTGAGTAAACACGACTCAGTGCCATGGATCCCTGTGTGACGGTTTCCATTCGTGTACTGCTTAATGTGCCTAAGGAAGTTTTCAATTCAAAAATTGTATAAAAACGAATAACAATCGAGATATCACAGTAGGAGTAAACTATCGCCCGATCTCTAGACAATTAGCAGTTTTTGTTCGATTTTCGAATACGAAAAACGTTAGTAAGGGAACGTTCCCGCCGAGCCGAAAAGCCGGAGAGATCACGTATACCGATAACATTACGAAGTTTCCACATTAGAGAAACTTTTATTACACTTATCTTACATAGAGGCAGGTATTCACGTAAAAATATACTTACCAAACCGCTACGTAGTCTTTGTAATATCTAAGAATATTGTAATCGTTTTTATCTGGAATATTCTAATTAGTTTTGATATTGGAATGGGATTTTTATCTTAATTGGTTTTGATATTTGACCATTCGATGTGGAATTCACACTTATCTTATATATAAGCACGTATTTAGGTAAAAATATACGTACCAAACCGCTGCGTGGTGTTGGAAATATATAAGAATATTGTAATCGTTTTTATCTGGAATATTTTAAGTGGTTTTGATTTTGGACGATGGAATATGTATCTTAATTGGTTTTGATATTTGACCATTCCAATTTTTGGTAGATTATACGCTGCTTATTTTTTGTATAAGTAACTAAAATTATTTTAATCGTGTTTATCTGATATATTCTAATTAGTTTTGATATTGGAATGGAATTTTTATCTTAATTGGTTTTGATATTTGACTATTAGATGCAGATTTTTTCGTAGATTATACTCTACTTATTTTTGTATAAATATCTAAGATACTCGGGCCTCCGGCGCTCTCACTGACCGAACGAAACGCAACAATGCAAGCATTGTTACTTCACGTCGGTTTTGTATGAGAGGGTGGTACTACCCCGGGCGAGCCGACCCATTCATGCTGAAACCAGTAATAGCTTCAGCGTGGCTCTACCACCATTACTTTAGCAGTGATGTGTGTTCAAACAAATAGACTGGCATATATATTATTGAAATGTATTTTATTACATACTCTGCCCGCGACTTCGTCTGCATAGAATAGATATCAACGTATCGCTAACGGCTAACGGTAACACGCAACGAAAGCTCTCAAGAGGAAAAATCCACGATTTTGAAACATTTTTCATTGGTGATCC
Source organism: Antheraea pernyi (assembly GCA_015888305.1). Taxonomy (NCBI): domain Eukaryota; kingdom Metazoa; phylum Arthropoda; class Insecta; order Lepidoptera; family Saturniidae; genus Antheraea; species Antheraea pernyi. Next base: position 19,882 of record MNPI01021867.1, on the reverse strand, counting down.
GCTCCTATTGGTCTTAGCGTGATGATATACTACAGCCTATACCCTTCCTCGGTAAATGAGCTATATGACACTAAAAGATTTTTTTAAATCGGACCAGTAATTCTTAAGATTGCCCCCTACAACGTCACAAATTCACAAACTTTACCTCGTTATAATCTTTATATATAAACTAGCAGGCCCGGCAGACGTTGTCCCACCCTGATTTAAAAAAAAATCATTTACAAATACCACAACCTTCCTCATGAATCATTTTATCTACTGGTGAAAACCGCAAGAAAATCCGTTCAGTAGTTTTTGAGTTTATCGCGAACAAACAGACAGACAGACAGACGAGGTAGGCGACTTTGTTTTATACTATATAATGATTTCTTCTGTTCGTGTATATGTCACTGAACTCCTCCTAAACGGCTGGACCGATTTTGATGAAATTTTGTGTGCGTGTTCCAGTTGGAACCGGTAGGTTTTTTTTTTTTTATGTCATAGGTGGCAAACGAACAGGTGGGTCACCTGCTGTTAAGTGATCACCACCATCCATGGACACTAACAACCCCAGAGGAGTCACAAGTGCATTGCCATCTTTCGGAGGGAAGGGTTAGGGGATGGAAAGGGAGAGGAGAAGAAGTTATAACTTGCTATCGTTATTCGTAAATTGTTGTTGAGGATACCTATCCTGTTGTGCGGCACTAAGACTCACTAGTCTGTGTACGATATTATTAAAAACATATAGGAAAAATTATATTTATTGAAAATATTCGAAAATGGATTTGAATGTCAAATTAACACAAATTAACGTAACTACATCAATCACAAATTAACAATCCTTTCAAAACCATTGCTACACGCTGGGACCTCCTTAGGACAGTGTGAAGTTTTATTCCGCCAATTCAACCCTCTGGACAACAGTGATTATAATGTATTTTTAAGTAATGCTAACCTAAAAAAAGAAAAAAAGATATATACATGTATTGGACATATACAACACATATTTACAAGTATATACATAAAATATTTCAAGTGCGATAAGTAGGTGTTACGTTGAATTAAAAAGGTCATTACGTTATTGCAAGAGCAAGAAGCGTTGCAGCGCTGATTTTCTGACAAGACCGGCAGTATACACAAACATATGGACGAAATTTAAAACACACGGATGAACTAACACCACAATTTCGATTTAAAATATCAGTTCATAGGTATATGCATATCATAATTTATAAGCTAATGCTGTCTACATACAATCAAAAATTTACGAAGTTATTATATATTAATTTTACGAAACTACGAAGTTAGATATCACTTTCAAAAGACTGCGTATTAGATCAACGATCACATTGATGAAAACAAATTTATTAATTTGCACGATCCTTGCCATGTTAATAAATAGTTTTTTAAATTGTCTTTTGAAACTAAGTAAGGTTTCGAAAAAAAGGAAGCATCCAACATTTAGTGGCCGCGACTAACTACACGCGAGCAAAGCCTTTTATGGGGTTTATTATGATCTCAGGTTCACACAGATTTATTATAAAGGTAACTGACTAGGCGTCTCGTTGATATTACGAATAATAGTAGTATACTAGCCAAGTGTAGATTTGTCTTGCTTCCATTTCCAAAAATTTAGCATATACAAAACATATATGACAATCTAACAAGGGTTATAATAAAACGATTTATTACGCTCATCGAATTATTTAATAAAAGAGATATTATAATGTTTCTAGACAGATTTCGATTATAATATGACCCATCCTACAGTAGAGCTTGTCTATGGCAGTGGGGACGCAAAGTTGAAAAACCTCCTTTCATGTAGGAATGCGGCGTCATTGATTTCTCTTGTACTTTATTTTGTTCGAACGTACTCGTATGGTCAAATTTCACAATTGTACCAGAAACAACTTTGTTTAAACTGCGATACTATAAAGTCTTATTCTAATACTTTTATTTACGTCATAAAGTTCAAACTTCTTTGTTATCATAATTATTTTTATCAATAACTTATGTTACATACTCTGTGGCAATGAAATTAATGTATTACGTACTAGATTGAGCGTTCGGAATAATGATTATGTTCCATTTAGTTATGTGAAGTGAGCTTATCTGTGGAATCACACATAAAGGATATATATTATTTTGGTGTAATTGATTGACTTATACAGTCATAGAGTGATTTTTAATATATGTTAATAATAATCACTACATATTATAAAAGAAAGTCTTCTGCCACATCTGTCTGTCGGTCTGTTCGCGATAAACTCAAGCTAAACGGATTTAAATGCAGATTTCACCGGTAGATAAAGTGGTTCATGAGGAAATTTTAGGTATATAATTTGTCAAGTATTTTTAATTATCAGGACGGGGAAATGTCCTTCGAGCCCACTATGTTTTCATAATTAATAACCTGACTTCAACTGAATATTTAATTCGCAATATTTTATGTGTATAAATATTGACAAGAACTTTTTATCGTATTTACTACGTTAATTTCCATGAGGTTACTGTGTTATTACATTTCCTTCTAAGTAATACGAAGTATTTAATAGCCCTTTATGTATAGACAGAGTTAATTCTAACATTTAACACCTCTGGGAATGAGACCAATAATATCTCGCACCGTCATCGATAATAACGCTGTTAACTTAAGATATTACGAACATGACTAAACGATTGTTCACAATATTTACATATTTTTTAGTCAGGCCCGTAAGTAGTGACTAATTTACTTTTCTTATAGGTAAAGTATATCTATAGAAGCTTAGGTATACATCCTTATTTCAAATATAAAATATACTGTAAATTCCATTTATTATATTGTATAGATTATTCAGATTTCAGATAACCATATATATTGCTAACAGGATATCCTATCCTGACCAATTGTTATAAAATATAAAGTTGGTTTTTCATGTTTCTATGGGTACGATATAGGGTATTTGGATTTTTTTGTAGGTAAATAAGATTTGAATAAATAAGATTGAGACATTGCCTCTCTGAGCGTGTTCTACCGTCTGTATCATGGCGAGTGTTCTGAAGAGCTATTCAATTTAATACCTTCCTCTCCTTTTCATACCCGAACCACGCGTGCTGGGCTCCGGAGCCATAGTTTTACGGTAAATCCTATCTGGGCTCGAACTAAAAAGTTCGCAACTTCTTATCTCTGCCGTACCGTGAAGCTGTGGAACAATCTCCCGGCCAGTGTGTTCCCTCCTTCCTATAATATGGGGTCCTTCAAGCGTAACGTGAAGAGACATTTATGCAGGCCGACATGACAGCGGTGCCCGGTGAGGGATAGCGTGTCTCTCGGTGGTCGCCGTTGTTTTTGGATTGTACTGTGCTCACCGTCAGGCACAGTATAGTCATTTTGTTGTGCCAAGATTGAATTTGTTTGTAATAAAACCGATATAATCGAGCGGTCAGTCAGGGAAGCCAATCACTACTCCGCAGGCACTGTGACTAATTTATCCGTGAGATAATTTAGACGATTGAAATGATTTAGAAGTGCGTGTATATCAACGACATTTTGCCCTTTTATGTGCCCAGCTCTGGAAGTCAAAGCAATTACTATTTACTCAAATTTCATAATAATAATTTAGTAACACAAAAATTATAGTAACGATCAATTGTTATTTAAGTAATGCATCAATTCTATGTAATCTTTCTTATTTATGTAAAGAATTCGTGTATCTTTAATATGATGGCGATAGTGTTAATGTTCCAGTCGTGTTGTAGTCTCGCTTCTCAGATGTGTTGTAGCGCTACCGGCACTACCGGACGTAGTCAATAACAGTGTATTGAAGTACATTTCTTTGGAGATAAACTTTCATTCTTTCTGTTCATGTGTTTCATTTCATTCTGTTCATGATTTGAACACTACCCATCAGCGTTGTCAGATTTTTTTAATATTACGGTGTTTTGGTACTTTTTGAGTAAAATAACCGGGATTCTTTTGTCGAAAGCGGGACATATTAAATAAACCTATATTATCAAAAGTTTTTTGATATTTATCTTTTTATTTGGGTTCAAATTACGTTTACGTGATAATACATACCATATTTTAAATCAGATTTACCCTATTGTTAAATAGTTGAGTCTTATTCGTTTTCGAAAGCGGGACCGAGCTTGTCCCGCGCGGGATATTTAATTTAGATTTAAACATCGGAACGCCCCACCAAAATCGGCACGTCTGGCAACGTTAGCATCGACTTCCTCAATCAAATGTATTTAGATTTCGGACTAGTAATATCCTACTCCTCATTAGTATATCATTAAGGGGGATTGTCCAACCTCTCAGCGAGGCGAGATGGGTGGCGAGACTAACAGGAAAAAGGAGGGAAGGAAAATTTCCATTTTCTTACGTATTTCGTACTCTGCAGCAGTTTTTGATTAACGGACGGCTAAGGGGGCGCAATTTCATTACGTATTCATCCCCTCCGAGGCTTATTTACTCCTTACCCCCCTCATTTAACCCCCTCTTTTTATTGTTGCGGTTATGTAGAAGTCTCGCTCGGTTAGGCTGGTCTGTCCAATCAGCCTTATGGTAAAGTTAAAAATATATCTTATTATTGCTGGTTTTGGATTTGGTTTCGCTATTCACCAAGACAAATAAAAGTTGTTAATAAGCTGAAATATTAACTTTTGATGGAGCAACCACCAAACCGAGTTTTTCCAAGTATAGTCAGCAAAAAACGTAAAGAAACTGTCGTCGTTCCATTCTAGATTTTGTATAGATCTTGTGGGAGGAGTATCCTTTAGGGTTTTAAAGGTGGAAATCCGTAGTGGTTTTTCTACCAAACGCCGTTCCGTCCCACGTTAAACTAAGGAGTTGAAAAATATTATGTCTAAATGTAAGATTTTTTCTAACAAAGAACATCAGCCTGGGAATTTCAAAGCTAAAGGCTTACACAGAATCTAGAATAGGCTAGATCAATTCAGTGATAAAATTTGGATAAAACTAAAGTAGGTAAATACTAATGTAAATAAAAACGCGAGCAATTTACGGTAAAGGACCTCGCTTGTTTCGGCAGTTCAATATTTAAAAGAATAATTTACATATTTAAAAAAAGTAAAGATAACACTAAGAAAAATACAGAATACTTTGAAGGACTGCCGCTTAGGTACGTCTGTTTTTTTTTATTTCATAGGAGGCAAACGAACGGGTTGATCATCTGATGTTAAGTGATCACTACCGTCCATAGATACTTGCAACACCAGGTGAGTCCTAAGTGCGTTGCCAGCCTATGTTTGAGGAAGGGGAAGTAGGGGATGGGAGAAGGAGGAGGGGGATGGGAAGGTGTGTTTCCGGCGCTGTCACTGACCAAACGAAACGCGACAATGCAAGCACTATTACTTCACGTCGGTCTTTCTGTGGGTCGGGTGGTAGTACCTGGGACGAGCGGACCATTCATGCTGAAATCAGTAATAGCTTCAGTTTGGCTCTACTACCTACAAAACAGTCTGAAAACAGATTGCCTGATAGCAGGTATGGAAGACAGCTTGTCGATTTTTAACACCGGCGTGATTTATGAATTATTGAACTTTATATAAATTCCTAACTATAGGTACCTGGACTTTCATAACCATAGCTTCCTTTATCAACCAAACTTACAAGTTCTTGTAGAATTAAAATCCACTTGCATTGCTTCCCATTCCACTTAAATATTAGCAGTTATAACAACTTAACTTTATTCACGCTATTTGTAAAAAACTTGAAAGCGTATGTCAAATAAAAATACAGCTATTTTAATATAATTATATAACGGTGAAAATTTTGACAACTGCTATTTCGTAAACGTTAAATTAATGAAAAACTGTTACATTTTAAGATTATAAACTCTTCTATAAGTATTAGTATTTTTGAGAACCACTTATTTTCTCCATCAACCTTTACAAATATAACAAAGTAAGATACAAAGAACTCTCACCCAAATAGTTTCTCAGCTTAACGAGCGTAAGAATTCGAGAATGAATTATAATGTATAGCATTTTGAAATCATGTGACATTAGAACTAGCTAATTATCTATAAATACATAATTTTATGTGAAAAAAAATACGTTTTATATCAAATGAAAAACAGCGATGATAATTCATAAATGTCACGTGATTATTATTTTTCATTTGCATGAAAAATAGCAATGATTTTTTAAACTTCTTTGCTTAAACATGCAACTATGGACATAGAATCATCATTGTTGTTTGTTGACATCTTATATCTATAAATACATAATCATTTGTTTTAACTTCTTATGGCACTGATATATTGTTATTGAAACGAAATATCTAAATTAAATAAAGGTATAACAAATTTAATTGGATTTATAACACTAAATGATTCGTGTCCGCTTCGTTGGACATTATAAAAATGGCAAAACACCAATCGAACACAAAAAATAAGCCTAAAACCATCTTCGAAAAACACCGCATCAAATGGTCATAGTCATGTGCCGTTATGTTCATTTTTGAAGTGAGTGATCTCCAAAGGAACTGTATTTTTTCATTATATATATTTATTTTAAAAAATAGTACAGAAAATCATTAATATTAGTTTGAGATAACAGTATCTTTGATCTAAAATTCACTGTTGGAGTTGGTGTCAAATTTGAAAGCCGAAATTCGATCTATTGAGCGTCGTTTCACAGTTTCATATCGTATTAAGCCAGTACCTCTTTGAAGCTATGGTGACTTGGTAGTAACGTATTTTGACCCTGTCTTATAGATTTTTTTTTCTCTTACTGGCCTTAACAGCTACACCGGACTACTAAGGCGATCAATTGTTATTTAAGTAATGCATCAATTCTATGTAATCTTTCTTATTTATGTAAAGAATTCGTGTATCTTTAATATGATGGCGCTAGTGTTAATGTTCCAGTCGTGTTGTAGTCTCGCTTCTCAGATGTGTTGTAGCGCTACCGGCACTACCGGACGTAGTCAATAACAGTGTATTGAAGTACATTTCTTCAAATCATTGTTATTTAAGTAATGCATCAATTCTATGTAATCTTTCTTATTTATGTAAAGAATTCGTGTATGTTTAATATGATGGCGATAGTGTTAATGTTCCAGTCGTGTTGTAGTCTCGCTTCTCAGATGTGTTGTAGCGCTACCGGCACTACCGGACGTAGTCAATAACAGTGTATTGAAGTACATTTCTTTGGAGATAAACTTTCATTCTTTCTGTTCATGTGTTTCATTTCATTCTGTTCATGATTTGAACACTACCCATCAGCGTTGTCAGATTTTTTTAATATTACGGTGTTTTGGTACTTTTTGAGTAAAATAACCGGGATTCTTTTGTCGAAAGCGGGACATATTAAATAAACCTATATTATCAAAAGTTTTTTGATATTTATCTTTTTATTTGGGTTCAAATTACGTTTACGTGATAATACATACCATATTTTAAATCAGATTTACCCTATTGTTAAATAGTTGAGTCTTATTCGTTTTCGAAAGCGGGACCGAGCTTGTCCCGCGCGGGACATATAATTTTGATTTAAAAATCGGGACGCCCCACCAAAATCGGCACGTCTGGCAACGTTAGCATCGACTTCCTCAATCAAATGTATTTAGATTTCGGACTAGTAATATCCTACTCCTCATTAGTATATCATTAAGGGGGATTGTCCAACCTCTCAGCGAGGCGAGATGGGTGGCGAGACTAACAGGAAAAAGGAGGGAAGGAAAATTTCCATTTTCTTACGTATTTCGTACTCTGCAGCAGTTTTTGATTAACGGACGGCTAAGGGGGCGCAATTTCATTACGTATTCATCCCCTCCGAGGCTTATTTACTCCTTACCCCCCTCATTTAACCCCCTCTTTTTATTGTTGCGGTTATGTAGAAGTCTCGCTCGGTTAGGCTGGTCTGTCCAATCAGCCTTATGGTAAAGTTAAAAATATATCGCGTATCGACTTTAACATTAACGAAGATTGACGATATATCTTATTATTGCTGGTTTTGGATTTGGTTTCGCTATTCACCAAGACAAATAAAAGTTGTTAATAAGCTGAAATATTAACTTTTGATCGAGCAACCGCCAAACTGAGTTTTTCCAAGTATAGTCAGCAAAAAACGTAAAGAAACTGTCGTCGTTCCATTCTAGATTTTGTATAGATCTTGTGGGTTTTAAAGGCAGAAATCCGTAGTGGTTTTTCTTCCAAACGCCGTTCCGTCCCACGTTAAACTAAAGAGTTGAAAAATATTATGTCTAAATGTAAGAATTTTTCTAACAAAGGACATCAGTCTGGGAATTTCAAAGCTAAAGGATAGTTTACACAGAATCTAGAATAGGCTAGATCAATTCAGTGATAAAATTTGGATAAAACTAAAGTAGGTAAATACTAATGTAAATAAAAACGCGAGCAATTTACGGTAAAGGACCTCGCTTGTTTCGGCAGTTCAATATTTAAAAGAATAATTTACATATTTAAAAAAAGTAAAGATAACACTAAGAAAAATACAGAATACTTTGAAGGACTGCCGCTTAGGTACGTCTGTTTTTTTTTATTTCATAGGAGGCAAACGAACGGGTTGATCATCTGATGTTAAGTGATCACTACCGTCCATAGATACTTGCAACACCAGGTGAGTCCTAAGTGCGTTGCCAGCCTATGTTTGAGGAAGGGGAAGTAGGGGATGGGAGAAGGAGGAGGGGGATGGGAAGGTGTGTTTCCGGCGCTGTCACTGACCAAACGAAACGCGACAATGCAAGCACTATTACTTCACGTCGGTCTTTCTGTGGGTCGGGTGGTAGTACCTGGGACGAGCGGACCATTCATGCTGAAATCAGTAATAGCTTCAGTTTGGCTCTACTACCTACAAAACAGTCTGAAAACAGATTGCCTGATAGCAGGTATGGAAGACAGCTTGTCGATTTTTAACACCTGCGTGATTTATGAATTATTGAACTTTATATAAATTCCTAACTATAGGTACCTGGACTTTCATAACCATAGCTTCCTTTATCAACCAAACTTACAAGTTCTTGTAGAATTAAAATCCACTTGCATTGCTTCCCATTCCACTTAAATATTAGCAGTTATAACAACTTAACTTTATTCACGCTATTTGTAAAAAACTTGAAAGCGTATGTCAAATAAAAATACAGCTATTTTAATATAATTATATAACGGTGAAAATTTTGACAACTGCTATTTCGTAAACGTTAAATTAATGAAAAACTGTTACATTTTAAGATTATAAACTCTTCTATAAGTATTAGTATTTTTGAGAACCACTTATTTTCTCCATCAACCTTTACAAATATAACAAAGTAAGATACAAAGAACTCTCACCCAAATAGTTTCTCAGCTTAACGAGCGTAAGAATTCGAGAATGAATTATAATGTATAGCATTTTGAAATCATGTGACATTAGAACTAGCTAATTATCTATAAATACATAATTTTATGTGAAAAAAAATACGTTTTATATCAAATGAAAAACAGCGATGATAATTCATAAATGTCACGTGATTATTATTTTTCATTTGCATGAAAAATAGCAATGATTTTTTAAACTTCTTTGCTTAAACATGCAACTATGGACATAGAATCATCATTGTTGTTTGTTGACATCTTATATCTATAAATACATAATCATTTGTTTTAACTTCTTATGGCACTGATATATTGTTATTGAAACGAAATATCTAAATTAAATAAAGGTATAACAAATTTAATTGGATTTATAACACTAAATGATTCGTGTCCGCTTCGTTGGACATTATAAAAATGGCAAAACACCAATCGAACACAAAAAATAAGCCTAAAACCATCTTCGAAAAACACCGCATCAAATGGTCATAGTCATGTGCCGTTATGTTCATTTTTGAAGTGAGTGATCTCCAAAGGAACTGTATTTTTTCATTATATATATTTATTTTAAAAAATAGTACAGAAAATCATTAATATTAGTTTGAGATAACAGTATCTTTGATCTAAAATTCACTGTTGGAGTTGGTGTCAAATTTTAAAGCCGAAATTCGATCTATTGAGCGTCGTTTCACAGTTTCATATCGTATTAAGTCAGTAACTCTTTAAAGCTATGGCGACTTGGTAGTAACGTATTTTGACCCTGTCTTATGGATTTTTTTTTTCTCTAACTGACTACGCTGTTGGCCTAGCAAGGCCTTAACAGCTACACTGGACTACTAAGGCGAGCGCTTAAGCACTCAACCGATTTTATTTTGACAACTAGCTCAAGGGTGTGCTGCTCGGCTTAGGCTATTGCCTAGTTCATGCAATTCGCAACTTAACTGAGCTATCCTAAGTTAAGGTACATTTTCATACTTGTATGAGTTATTGCAATTTATATGTGTACCAAGCATACATACCTCAGTAACTCTGATATGTATTTCGTGTCGGTTATTTTTTTCTGAACTAACTCAGTTTGATAAGGGAAAAAGTGGATGGGAAATAATACCGCGAAGCATGAATTCTGAGATGCCACAACAACATCAAGGAAAGTTCTAACAAGGGAACAACCATCTTGTTAGTATGTAATATTAAGTACCGTCGTGGCAACAACGCAGCACAAGCAGCAAGCAACATCAACGGCGTTTATGGAGCTAACACTACAAAATAGCTTAAAGCTTGACAAATGGGTGCCCCAGGAACTCAATGATCGCCAGCGCGAAGTACGCGTCGAGACGTGCTTTGCACTGCTCAACAGACACAGAAATGAAAGAATTTTGAACCGCATTGTTACCTGCGGTGAATAATGGATTCTGTTTGATAACCGCAAGCGCTCAGCATGTTGGTTGCATCCTGGTTCAGCACATAAACAATGCCTTAAACGAAAACTTACCCCTAGAAAAGTTATGGTCACTGTTTTATGGTCTAGCCCCGGTGTGATTCATCACAGCTTCTTACCAAACGGGGTGAGCATTACTGCAGATGTGTACTGTGAAGAACTGAACACAATGATGGAGAAGCTGGCACATCTCCAACCAGCATTGGTCAATCGCTCGTCTCGGCTGCTCCTGCACGACAACGCGCGACCTCATACTGCACAGCAGACGGTCTCCAAGTTGCAAGAACTGGGGTTGGAAGTTCTCCGTCATCCGCCCTACTCACCAGACCTTGCGCCTACAGACTACTACTTTTTCCAGAATTTGGATAACTCCTTGGCGGGAAAAAAATTCAATACCCGAGAGGCAGTACAAAATGCCTTTGAAGAATTTGTTGCCTCCCGTCCAGCTGATTTCTTTAAGAAGGGCATCAATAAACTGCCACTGCGTTGGCAAAGATGCATTGATTGCATGGGTGATTACTTCGATTAATACAAATAAAAAATACATGAAAAAGAATCGTTTAATTTTTTCATATAAAATAGCAATTTCATAGGTAAAGACCTAATATAAGAACCAAGCTAGACACTTAAAAAAAATATCTTCATATGTCCTGCAGTTTTCGCTGCAGATTTTCTCTATTTATTTATTTTAATAATACGATTAAAATAAATTATTTGTAAATTATAGTACATATTTACTAAACACATTTTTTGTTTAAATGTAATGTGGATGTAGTAGGTAGTAGGGGAGGGTGAAGGAGGCTGCGAAGGAGAGAGGGGCGAAGAGGTGGGCGTCCGGCGCTCTCACTGACCGAACGAAACGCAACGATGCAAGCACTGTTACTTCACGTCTGTGCTTCTTTGGATCGGGCGGTAGTAGTACCCCGGGCGAGCCGACCCTTTCGTGCTGAAACCACTAATAACTTCAGCGTGGCTCTGCGTGGCTCTACCACCCACCAAGTATAATAATTAGGTAAAATAAAAATAACACCGATAGAATAAGGAGTCTATTATTTGTCTATAAAGGCTATTTTTTTTATATCATAGGAGGCAAACGAACAGGTGGGTCACCTGATGTAAGTGATCACCAACGTCCATAGACACTTGCAACACCAGGGGAGTCGCAAGTGCGTTGCTAGCTTATGTTGGGAAGGGGGGGTGCTGGTGGGGAAGGGATAGGGGGAGGGGAAAGTGGAAGGAGGGTCATAAATTTGGCACGGTTAAATGGCATCGGATGTTTTAGCATATAAACTAACCATTTGAACGATACCCAAGTCGAAAAAGCCAACCTGGTAAATAACGGACACCTAATAAGTATTGGTAGTTTCTTTTGCTTTAATTCTGGTTTGAGCATAAAGAGCTTTCATATTAGGTGTCAAATGTTCGACTACATATATAGGTTTTTTTATCACCACCAATACCTATATGACCAGAGTTGAGTTTATCATTAGGATTAGATTTATTAAATCGAATTACACCAGCCATGAAAGCATCGCGAAACTGGGGCCTGGAAAAATTAACAATGACTGAGCGTGGTCTGGTACTTTTAGGATCAATTTTAGCAATACATGTACAGCGATTTATATTATCTTCCTTTATAATACTGCCAGTAGCTCTGCTAATTTGAATAACAGTTTCATAAGATTTTCTGTTTTAAACTCAGGTATACAATGAATTTCCACGTTATTAGCACGATTATATTGCTCAATTATAGTTAAACGCTTATTCAGGTCACGTAATGATTCCTTTAATTTTGCGTTTTCATCTTGCATACTCTTAAGTGAATTAAATTTAAATGTGATGTCACTCTTGAGATCTTCATATTGATTGTTGATAAACGCCATTGAATCATTTATACGGATAATCTCATTAAATAAATTCATGGTTATAGTGTTAACAGAATCCAATATTTTCTTTTCAATATGTTGCAATTCAAACTTAATAACATACCTAATGTCATCTAAATTAATCTGTGTTGGGAGAAATGGACTACTTAAATCTTCCTTATATAATGAAATACTTGGTGTAATAAAATCACTTGGGTTGTCAGTTGTACTGCTTTGTATAATTCGCGAGGAATAATTAATTGGCGTATTTGCATTACTGTTTATGAGTTCCTTCCTGCTACAAACTTGTATTGAATCATCATTTCAAGTGAATTCACCACAAAAAAAACTGAACATAAACATACTAAATATTGACTTTGACTTTGGTAATATTGCTTTACTCTTATAAGACAATATGAAGAAAAGTGAAAGCAGTCCGGGCACCTAAAATTTTCAATAAAACCAAATAGAATAATCATTATTTCAGTGGTTCCATAAATTTATTAAAGATAATTATTTAAATTATGAATTTACATATTATAATATTAACCTACAATTTAACCAGTTATTTTCAAAGGGCATGTGAGGCATGCAACGTCAGTCATGTTAAAAATATTGAAAAGGTAAAAAATTGGAACGTTAGAGTGACATCCGTCAAAATGTCATTCCCATTTATATGTGTGTATATGTTGTGTAAAATTCGAGCAGTAGTGTGAGTAATGTATATTTTAATTAATTTAATATACTTGTAATGCATTTTATATTTAAAAAAAAAATACCTTTCTATACTTCTCCTCTATGCCAAATTTCACGTTTATCCGTTCACGCATTTCTTTCAAAAAGGGGTACAAAGTTTTGGCTTCACGTATTAATATATATGATGATAAACGAAATCAGAAAAAAGATGCGGACCAACAGTTTGCAAAAAAAAACCTATATCTAGGGGTGTTCTGGCAGCTACACGTAAGAACCCGTTTGAAACAGGGGAGATCGTGGTCAAATGTTAAAACCTATTAAAATAATAAAACAGCCCCACAATCAAAAGAAATGAAACGCATTCGTGATAGACACAAAATCATTTAACCAAACAACACATTATAAGGAAATATATCCAATTACATGGACACGAAGAAAACGAATATGATAAAATAGAGTGTCGTGTACACAATCTTGTAGAATTTGGTATAGGTAAACTCATAGAAGCTATAGAGAAACCAATTTAACGCTAAATCAAAATAACCAACGCTCCAGTTATGTCTTTATGATCATTTTTTCAATAAAACAAGTTCAGTGAGCATTCTGCAATATAACTGTAAGGATGTATTAAGGTTAGATGTTCAAGAAATGACGTATACAGTTCTGACAGTGCCCGTCTGTGTATTCTGTTGTGTGATATCAACGGAATTCAAAAGTAGGAGTTTTTACTTAATTTTAATAGGGTTCTTTCTTGTTCCCTGCTTTCTTCTCACTGACACAGGTCAGAGACATTCTATAGCCTGGGGTAGAGTGGCGGCATCGGCTTATTTGCTGTTATTTGGTTAGGCTATACCTATTGTATTTGCAGCCTATAGAGGGTGTACATACAAGATGACGTAACATAAATCGTAGTATGGTGTCAGTTAATGTATAGTGATCATGAGATTACCAAGTTTAATAAGGGTTAAAGTATGGTTATTGCAGTTTCATACTGAAAATCTAAAACATTTTTCTTTATTTATTTACTAGCTTCATCCTGCGACTTTGTCTTCGTGGAATACTTTCTTTGGGTTAACGTTAATACGCAGCGAAAGCTCTCAAAAGGAAAAGAAAACCCGGTTTTGGAACATTCTTCATTAGTGCTTCCTATTGGTCTTAGCGTGATGATATAGCCTTCCTTGATAAATGGGCTATGTAATGCTGAAAGAATTTTTCAAATCGGATTAGTTCCTGACATTAGCGCGTTCAATCAAACAAACAAAGAAAACCTTAGGCTGTATAATATTAGTATAGATTTATTCAAAATGCATTCATTTAATCAAAGTATGTAACTTCATTGTCTATATATTGTTGTCATATAATTGGAAGATTATTTAAACCTTTGCAATAGGATTTTGGGGACCTCAACGGTATAAATTGTGAAGGAATGAAATTTTCCTATGAGCGAAAAAACTTCCAAATTGCGTAAGAAATGGTTGCGTTGGGACGAGGTCTGGCACTTAGGAAGAACCACGTATGGTTTCTAACTGCTAGTCTTGTAATTAATACTGTTTCTCGAGCAATGAAGAGTTTCAGTACCTTGCAATAATAATGTTGAAGATCAGTTGACGAGTCGAGGCTGTCTCGCTGCGGGTTTTACCACCATAGTTCTGTATGTTAGACATCTACTATAATTATTTCACCGAATCTGAGAGTGTTAAACTGAATTACAACACGAATACGAAAAATTATTATCAACTTTTTATATGTGAGCCTCGCTCTACGGCATTATTGTAGCGTTCGACCTGGGGACATCCATTGCGCTGTTATCTTGCAATTATCAAATAGAATCCACTTTTGTCATATAATTCGGTCCAAAATCCTCTAATTTCTACCCGTTTTACAAGGTCACGTACGCTGCTCTGTGCAGACCCGTCAAATCATAAGTACGGGCTGTACCAATTTTATTAATTGTGCTGATTTGTTGCAAATGGGTAAATATTGTGGGTATACTAAAGTCAGACCATGCTTACTAATTCCTTTATATGTATCGACTTCCTTCGTCACCTTTAATTCATCGTTATTTATATCTATGGTTGGTTCTCCTTGTGTCGCACAAGAACGTATGTGTATTTTTGGTTTGGAATGTCCTCTATGGAAATTTCTGGGAGGCTGTTACTATTTTTAGAACATAATTGTTTACTTACAATAAATGGAATGATAAGAACTCAATAAGTGCGTTGTTTGTTTCCTATTCCTGAATAACTCATCATTTCATTTGTTTGGTATATTTAAATGAATGGACCAGATACGTCATCAACGCGTGTATCTAGTGCAATTTGTATTACAGGTCATGATGATGCTAAAAGAGGTAAATATAATGTTCGACTGAACATGGAACATCATGACTCGGGTTATGAAAATTTAACCTTAGATAAAATCGACGATATATATGAAATTGATTCTGGTGATGACAAAATTACTGACGGTGAAGAAGTTGAAATCAATTTGTATCCTTATCATATTGAATTTGGAGGTAATTGCGGTGCAGCTATTATTGATAAAAAATGGGCCATAACAGCTGGTCATTGCGGGTGAGTAACAACATTTTAGTGCTATTGTTACAGTTAAGTCAAAACAATCGTTCCTAGGCTCGCCTTAGTAGTCCGGTGAAGCTGTTAAGACCTTGCTTGGTCAATAGCGTAGTCAGTTCGAAAAAAAAAAACAATCGTTCCTAGAATTTACTCGTATTTTATAGCTCTTATCAATCTTATTGGCTGCTCTGAACATACCCTTAAGTATGAGCTTGCATGTATTATAGTCAAGTTCTTAGTATAAAACATGTTAAAATATTATTATAGGAATTTTATATTGGTATTTATTTTATCCTTCAATTGTCTTTATTTTTTTTTATGTCATTGGTAGCAAACGAACAGGTGGACCACCTGATGGTAAGTGATCACCACCGTCCATGGACACTAACAACACCAGAGGAGTCGCAAGTGCGTTGCCACCCTTTGGTTAGGGGAGGGAGAAGAAGAGGAGAGAGGAAAGCGGAACGGAGGTGGGCCTCCAGCGCTCTCACTGACCGAGCGAAACGCAACAATGCAAGCACTGTTACTTTACGTCGGTTTTCTGTGAGAGGGTGGTACTACCCCGGACGAGCCGACCCATTTATGCTGAAACCAGTAATAGTTTCAGCGTGGCTCTACCACCATTAGTATATTAGTCATATAATATATGAGTATTTATATATAAATGAGTGTTCTGCGTAAACACATTCAGAGCGGTAAAAACTTTGTCGACAACCGTACATGATGCAGTCTGATGTTGTCTTATTGTGAGGCCTGTTTCACTTAGCTATTCCAAATAGTAATAATCACTGTGATTATTACCAATATTCATTCCAAGTCTAGCTATGAAATAAATGCAAAAAGAACTTTGTCTAATCTGACCCGTTCATAAGTTAACTAGTCAACAAAACAATACAGGCTTTACATACAATTTACCAGGGGTATAGAAAGATTCATGTGGTTTCTTTCATCGAAACAAAAAGTACTCTTTCCGAGGGATAGATAAAATCTATATCAATGTGAGTGAAGCTGCAGGTGAAAGTTAGTATTACACAAAGACAGGAGAAAACAATATTAATACTTTGAATTCTCCAAAGAGGTAAACCTTACATCAGGTATGGATCAAAATATTTAGACAAAGGGAATCTGATAGTAATCAAAGAAAAGCATATACATCCAATGTGGTTATTAAAGGAAAAAGAACATCGCTTCGACTACGATTTCCAACTTTTGGAACTGGTTGAACCAGTACAATTCAACGAGAATGTTCAGCCGATTAAAATAGGTCGTAATCAGGATCTGACCAACGGCAAGTTTGTTGCAGTGACAGGATGGGGTTATACTAAGGAGCATGTAAGTATTTTTTTCTGGAATTTTTTTAAAATTTATACCCCCAGATAAAGGCCTAAGATGAAGTGCTGTAAGGAGTTATGAAAAGATACCTACCGTAACGAACTGATATAGCTTGATTATGGCTAATCTTGTAGTGCATTTTTAATCGTCCAAGAAATTTGAGCGCATGACTATGCTGCACTGTAGTAATTTTTATAACTGAATGATACTGGAAATTGCTTTACGCAACAGGGGTAGGTAGGGCTTCCAGTATATAAGTAAACAATTACATAACTACAGACATAATTTAATTCTATCCCTTTCTAATCATTTATTCAGACAAATCCATATAAATGACAAATAATATAATCCTCGTTTTGCATACCTCTGTAACACTAAGAGTTATGAAAACACTTGTAAGTATTAGGGGCGTTCTATAAATAGTGAGATCGGGTAAAACTAATACGATATAATAACATAAGTGTTGAAATTCTATGAAGTCTTGTAGTGAACGTTACGTTGGATCTCCTTCTGTAATTGAGTGACCGTTGCCACGTCTCCCTGCAACAAAAAACGTTTGATTATATTTGGGCGAAGTGCACATGAAAAAGAAACTAAAACTAGTAATATAGAGAGCGATATTATAACGGGTAACTAAAACAACATAAGGCGATTAAGACGCGTCCTTCGTTGCCGGTTGAACCTATTGTCGATTGACACTGTAAAATATATAAAAAATGTTGATCCCAAAAATCCCAAGTTTAAATGTGTAGCTAGTGCGGTTCTTACACCTAATGTATAGTGCTCACAATCTTCTGAGACATAATATTATGTCCTACTATTTGGCATCATAAGGTAATTTCCGGTCCCCTTTTGACTGCTTATAATTAATTACACAAAATCTATAAATATTCCAACTAAGAAATCTGTACTACCTGAAGACACTAGGGATCCTGTTCCTTTTGCTCTTGTGTAAAATGTAATTGTTGTTTTAGGGAAAACGTTCAAATGTTCTCCGAGCGGTAAGGCTACCTATAGTACCCAAAAGTGTTTGCCAAAACGTACCATACGATATATATAGAGGCACCTTAACTCCCAGGATGTTCTGTGCAGGGTTCGCTGAAGGGAAAAAAGATGCATGTCAGGTAAGCCTGCCTTTTATTTCTACGTAACTGTTCTTTGTTTGTTTTTCAGTAACATCAAATATAAAAATATTACTGATGTTACCAAATCCAATCTGCAAGATGAGCTAGAAACCATCGTAGTTTACATATTGTCTGAGATATACGGCTTGAGACTATTAGATCTATAGATTTACAGAGGGCTTCTTACATATACTAAGAATGAATAAAAAATTATACGCTTTAACGATTTAAATCCGATGATTTCATTACTTCATGCACAAGCAGCATTTCAGTCACCCAGTGGATACTATCAATAGAAAAGGAGGCAGGGTTTACCATTGTGGGCTTAGCCTCTGGAAGCTGAAGCTTGGGCTTGGGAGCCTAGAGGGCTGGGAACGAGAGCATGGGTTGTGGATGCTCATGGCACGAGTGCGGACTCTACTGAGGAACGAGACCTCCAGAGATTCTCCAGAGATGGAGATTGGAGATGGAATCGCCCTAAACGGGACCATCTGAATTAAAAATTAAACGTAATTAATTACGAAAACTGTGCCTTCTTTATAGTTCAAACAGAGATAATCCATTTATAAATATCGTCTAAATCCGCTTGTATCTTTTTCTATTGTAAATATTTCCATAGACCCTTATAATCATATTACTTGTTTTAAGTGAAATAGATAATATCAATTCTCATTCTACTATTAGAGATTAGAGAGATAATATGGATTTCAGGGAGACTCAGGAAGCCCCGCTGCTGCCGATGGCCGTCTTTTGGGTATTGTTTCCTTTGGACATGGCTGCGGACTCCCCGGCGCGTATGGTGTTTATAGCAATGTGGCCGAGGTTAGGGACTGGATCCAGAACACCACCGGTTTATACTTGTCCTAATATGTTTGTTTCAGTAATAAATTATTATTAATTTATCTGTAATTTTGTTTTTCTTGTTCGCTTCTACTTGGGTTGGTCTTGGGGTTAAAAAATGCATATATAGAGCAATTTATAGGTCGATCGGATAAAGACACCACTTTACTAATAAATAAATTTACTAGTGGGATGGAACGTGTACTATACATTTTGTAATTTATGACTTCAATGCATTTAATAATAAAATATGACTGAGTACCTTCAGAATGAAGTCCACACGAATAAAATATTATTTTCCTTGCCTTCATTACATAACCCCAAGCATAGACTGCAAGCAATACTTTCGTTGTAACTACATATATTGCATTGCAGATAAAGCGCATACATATACAGACTTACATATATTTTTGTTATATCGTGAATAACTAAATCGTACTATTTATGTGGTATTTGATTTCTATATTAAGCATTAAGGTTGCGTATCATAAAAAAACTTCCACACTTCTGAAGGAAATAATCTCAGTAAAACTGCAACATCGTTATGGGGTTTGGGTTAGTATTATCAGATGACGCTATTAGTGATATTTATATAAGTGTATTTAAATTCTCTCCACATAGTTAAGGCTTCCTTATCAAGCCGCCTAGATCAAAATAAATAATTATCACTTGATATAGCGTTCAGATATGTATTACACTAATCACGTATAGA